>JAJOZX010013466.1:0-85000 GCA_023014485.1 Bathynomus jamesi
CAAAAAGTTGCGGCGCAATATTTTTGGTTGCGCTTGCGCTTGCGGCGCAACTTTTGTGAAAAGGGTTGCGCTTGCGCGTGCGGCGCAACTATTTCAGCAGAGTTGCGGTTGCGGCTGCGGCGCTACAAAAATCGTTGCGCGTGCCCACCACTGACTATTTTTCTGTAATGGTCTGACTATCGCCAGACGATTTTACTCGGTCTTGGGGAATTCATTTAGAATTATAGTATTCTCTTCGCCAGACAAGAAGATATTTTTCAACTATTCAGTTACTAAGTTATAAAAAATTTCTATTCCACGATTTTTAGTCTGCTTCGAATGTTGAATTTAAATTATTATCATACACTCTTAACGTAATCTATAGTGTATAATATAACTTGCAATTTAAGCGACTTACAGTTGTTGTTGTTGTTGTTGTTGGTTAGCCGATCAGCCCACCCTGATCGAGCAAGCCGGCGGCACGCAGGTAATTTAATCGATCGCCCTCTCCGGAATAGACCAGAGGTACAGCGCACTAGTGATGTTGTGTTGTGTTCGTTGTTGTGTTAGAGCGGTACAGTCTGTCATAATGTGTTCAATTGTTTGTCGTGTGTCCTGGCACGGGTGGCAGGTGTCGTCTGTGGAATTGTCTAGTCTGTGTTTGTATGTCCGTAAGTTGGGGTGATGTTCACATCGGAATCGTGCTAAGTTAACTCGATCCGATCTGCTCAGGCTGGTCTCTGACCTGTCAATGGGTGGCGGCTTCGCACCTAGGACCGCATTCGGACCGAGTCGTGTCAGTGATTTGTGGGTTAGGTGTGTGTGTGTGTGTATGTGTTTTCTGTACTGTGTGATGTCTGTGGGGCGTGGTATGGAATGGAGTACTGTATTTGGTTATAATGTCTCTCTGGTGTTACCTTAATGGTGCGGTGTTGGTGCATGATTATACATGTAGTGGCAAGGGTGTTGTGGGTTAGTTGTCGCTGCTGCCATGAATTGTGTTCCCCTCATGTCTAAATGTTCCCTAACTTTCAGTATTTTTGTTTCTGTGTGCAGGTGTTCTATTGGTGTTGTTTGAGTGCATCCTGTAATGATACGAAGTGCGTTGTTTTGTATTATCTGTAAGGTGTTTCTGTTTGTGTTTGAGATAATGGGTGCCCAGCATGGGCTAGCATAGTCCATAACTGAGCGAATATATTGTTTGTATGTGAGTAATCTTGTTTCCTGCTGGTGTCAAAAGTTTGTGCCTGTTAGTACCCTAAGCGTGTTAAGTCTTGACGTACATTTGTTTTTAATGTCCTGAATGTGGTCTGCAAAAGATAGTGATGTGTTGTATGTGACCCCAAGTATTTTGGTCCTGTGAGTATGTGGAATGTTGGTGTTGTTTAATGTAAGCTGTGGAGTTATCTGGTGTTCTTTTGTGTTGCTTGTTAGCAAGATGATGGTTAATTTTGTAGGCGCTGCTTTGAGTCTATTGTGTGTGAGCCAATCTTGTATATTGTTTATGTATGTTTGTAGGTTATTTGTAGCGGTGTCGATGTTGTTGTGGGTGGATGTTAGAGTGATGTCATCTGCATTTGATGATAAGGTAAGCTTGTTATCTATGGGTGTTGGAATGTCATGCATGTATAAGTTGAACAGTGTTGGTGAGAGAACAGAGCCTTGAGGGACCCCGTTCGCAAAAAGCTTGTTTTTGGATGACTTGCCATTAAATGTGTCATGTGAGTATCTTCCTGAAAGATAGTTACGCAGCCACCTTTTGGTGTTATTGTGCATGTTTGTGTTGAGTATTTTGTTTATGAGAGGGAAGCATGGGATAGCATCAAATGCTTTACTAATGTCTATTGTTGCTAATAGTGTACGTTGAGCTGGTCGTCTGAAGTTGATGCCATCCATGATGTGCTGCGTGAAGTTAGTCAGTAATGTCGTGGTTGAGTGGTGAGATCTGAATCCATGTTGAGTAGGCGATAGTGGTATGTGTGGGTTGGTGATTTGTAAGATTAGTCTTTCTGTTACTTTGGAAGGTGTGCATAGTAAAGTAATGGATCTATAGGAAACTGGTTCTGTTGGATTTTTGTTTGGTTTGAGTAGTGTAATAATTTTACCTTGTTTCCATATGTCAGGAATAATACAGTGTTGGTATGAATGTGTGCGGATGTTTGTGAGAGTTAGTATTCCCTGTGGGCCCAAGTGTTTAAGGTGTATGTTAGATATGTTGTCTGGTCCAGTAGCCTTCGAATTCTTAATGTTTTTGATGATCTTGGTGGTCTGGTCTGTATTGAAGGGTGTAATGGTCGTGTCGAGTGTGTAGGTTTTCTTGTCTGGCTATTTGTCTGTCCGCGTGTTTCTGGTTGTTGTCTCTGTTTAAGTGATTAACTAGAATGTTAGCTTGTTGTGTATATGTTGGGATATTATTTTGGCTGCGACAGATAGCCGCGTGTGAAGTGTGAATGCCGCTGTTAGAGTGGGTAATGCTGTTTATATCTTGTATAGCCTGGATGTATCTGTGGAGTGGTTTAGTGTTGTTATGAATTCCCTAAATGTTTCTGTTTGTTTTTCTTTGAGTTTGTTGTTTATATCTGTGTTGAACTGTTGTATCTGCTGTTTTATGGCTTCTGTGTGTGGTGTTTGTGTGTTATGTTTGAGGTTGTTACGTTGCCTTATGATGTGGGCTATTTCTGTAGTGTAATTTGGGTTGTATTTCCTAATGTTGCCCTTGGGTATGTATTTGTTTGCATTATTGATGATCTGATTGAATGTCTTGAGTGTTGTATTGATGTTTATGATGGGTGTGCTGTTTAATATAGTGAATTGTTCCTCAGTCTGTATTTTGAACTGTTCCCAATCAGCTTTCTTGTAATTTCTGTAAGTGTGCCTAAGGCTGTTGGGGCAGAGTGTGGAGAGTGTAGAACGTGTTGTAATGATGATGGGCAGGTGGTCCGATGACAGTTATTTTTCTGTTCTCCAGTGTGTATGTGTTGCTCGTTAGGGGGAACAGAACGTTATGGCTGGGGAGGAGTTTGAGTATCCTGCTTGATGTGGTATGTGTGTATGTTCTTCTGTATTGTTAAGAATGAAGAGGTTGTTTAGTTGTGTGGCTATGTTGGCGTTTCTGGTGTTGCTTTGGTTGTGCAGGTACCAACTAGTGTCTTTGGCGTTGAAGTCTCCTCCTAAGATGACATTAGTGAGAGAGGCCAGATTGTGTAACTGTGGATTGTAATTGGCTGGCACCTGAGGTGAACTATCTGGTGGGACGTAAATGTTGATTAGTGTGGTGATGTGTTTTGCGCGTGTTTTAATGTTAACTGCCTGTATATCTATCGTGTTATCTGCTTGGATTGTGTTTGTAATGTTTTGGGTGGCATCAGTGTAGCTAATGCTTTTACGTATGTAAGTGATGAGTCCACCCCCCGTGACTCCAGTACGAGCTTGACGGATCGTCGTGAAGTCAGGGATGGTGGGTGTTTTGTGTGTGCGTTTTAGTTTTGTTTCTTGTATAAGTGCTATGTGAATGTTTTGTTTGTGTACGAATTCCCAAAGCTGCATGATTTTGTTTGTGAGCCCATCTACGTTGTACTGTAATATATTAATATTATACTTCTGTATGTGTCTCATGGTCCTATTGTGTCTCTGTCTTTGTGTATAGTGACATGTGTAAGTTGTAGTGGGGCCTGGATTAGCGTTAATGTCGCGGGAGAGTAAGAGTAGTCCGTGGAGCACGCAATTGCTCCCCGTAAATGAAAAAATAGCACACTGGGAATAGGTCCGGCCCCGGGAGCCGATCGGCACTCTGACCGGGCCACGCAACAGACCGTCGACTGCCAGTCTGGCCAACCGTAGACAGCCCGCTGCACGGAGATTTGAGGAAGTTTGGATGAGTTAATTATTACGCCTCGGTGTACTATCGTAAAATTCGTGTACCGGTACAAAGAAATAATAGCACCAATTTAAAATTATGTTCCAACATGCCGGTATTTCCTTACAGCTCCTGCAAATTTGCTACTACATCCCTGCCCATTCCCCCTGGATTCTACTCTACCTCTACGTAGCTTTCGCAGATGCCGGTCTTCTTAACCACTGACATTTGAGTGAAGTGAGGCACTAGTAATGGAGTTGTCACGTGAACACGACAGAATATAGACTTTGAACGCAGAGTGAAATATCATACGACGAATAGATGAAGATTTGACTTCAACCCCTTTTTTATCATCACTCGTTGCTCAAACCTGACCTTTGTGCTGTTTTCCGAAGTGAAAGAAGTGGGAATTCATCTCTCGCTGCTCTCAGTTACAACAGCTGCAGTTGAGCGGCGTTCTTTTTCGTCAATGAATAGATTTTGTGTTTTGAAAGAAGTTGCCTTCTGCCTGATCACAGTCTCGTAGCCAGGACTTCCCAAGGGGGTGGGGGTCGAAATTGTAAAAAGGCGGACCTTTTGGTGCAACGACCTAGTCACTGCGGAAGGGGTTTAAAGTAGTTAAGTTTAGAGTAGTTTAGAGTAGTAGGCCTATGTGAAGTTTAAAAAAATGCAAAAAAATGTAAGGGTTTATTTACTAAATAATGTTATATATTATAATATCGCATCATAAGTTATAACTATGGTTAAAAAAGTGGACCTTTCCTGCCAAGGGGGGATCGTTCGACCCCCCCCCCCCGACCCTCCCCTGGCTACGGGCCTGAATCATGTGAATAAACCAATGAGCATATCAGATAAAGGACTGAAAGCCACCAAAGATGAACACACTGCATTCGAGTTCATTAACAATAGAGTTGTGCAAAATTATAAGAAGCCAAGAAGGATGTAGAATTGTAGATGTATTGGTTCATAGAATTCCTGATGAGCCAACTTTAATGTCTATGATGATTTTAAAACATGCGTTAAAGCTAATAAAATGGTCGTGAAACATTTTTCAATTTTTTACTATGGTGCAATACAACCCACCTTCGCCTTCACGGCCTTACCTCTCGGCTCTCACTCCGCTCAAAATTCGAACACCACCTCTAATTTCCATTCCTGGGGAAAACACTGGTTACGTGGTGTTGAGGAACTCGATCTTAAACATGGAGACGAAAATCCTCCGGGATGCCGCGGAAGAACAACATAGGCCTATGGCACTGCGTTGCTTCAGCCAGGAAAAGATTGGGAACCCATTATTTTTTTGATGCAGGAAGAAGGGGCCAAGGGCAAGCGCCCGCAAAAGTTCCCTCCTATATAAGAAGAAGAGAACCGAAATCAAGGTCTCCGAGGCTCACAATGCCATTTTTTCATAAATTTTTGCGTAGTGTGTAACATACGGGTGTGCAGTGAAGACGGGTGTGCAGTGAAGAATAGAGGAAAAGTGTGTTTGAGAACATGCTGGACTGCCCACAGGGTAAATGAGACACGGAAAAGGATCAGCTAAGGAGGACAGTGACGGGAGAAACGGCAGTTCCAGCACTCCCTGTCTCTTGCATAACGTCCCCCTCCCCCGGGAGTACTTCCTTGGTTGATTGGTGTCTACAATCTCCTCTTCCAGTGGTACACGTAAATAAAGGGTGTCAGGAAATGATTGCCCCCCCTGTACAGAAGAAACTGAAAGGAATAGAAAAAACAGACAAAACCACGCGAAAGAGCGTTTAATTTTGAATAAAAAACACTTGTTTTAATACCGGGTGTTGCCCCCATTTGCAGCTCTGACGGTCATTAATCGACGGGGGTATGATCCCAGAAGTGTCTCAAAGAGATCGGTATCATGACTCATTTCTTCAAGGACTTCGTTGATCTTTGCAGTCATAATTTCTGTTGAATACCGATTCTGAATGGGTTGTTCCAGCATTAAGGACTCCACCCGATCCTTCATGATGGATCGACATGTTCACAGACATTAAGATCGGGAGAATTGCCAGGCCATTCATTATTTCCGAAAAAATCAATGTTATTGTCCTTAAGCAGTTGTTGAGTCGCAAGTGCTTTCATACAGGGGGCTTTGTCGTGAAGAAAGGTTGCCTGTTCAACATCCAAAACACACTCGGGTCTTTCAAAAACGGAATTACATTGGGCTAAAATTACATTTCGAAAATAAGGCCCATCCCAACTGGTTCCTCTCTGGTTGTGATAACCAGATGAGCTTCCGAATAGAGAACATAATGAAAACACCCACACATGCTGGATTTTTTTACTATTTCTCGATACTTCTGGTCGTCTGGGACTTCATCAGGAGTTGTTGCCCAATCCTCTTGGTTTGATAACCCAGATGAGCTTCCGATATAGAGAACATAATGAAAACAACCCACACATGCTGGATTTTTTACTATTTCTCGATACTTCTGGTCGTCTGGGACTTCATCAGGAGTGTTGCCCAAACCCGATCATTCTGAAAATTGGTTTTCTGGAGACATAAACGAAGAATTCATCGCTGACAACCAAGTGAAGGAAATCGTCTTCCGTCCATTCCTCAAGATAATCACAAAACCATAGCCGATCTTAATCCGATCTTCAATATTAAGATCACTCTTCCGTGGCTTAGCTATTTCATGCCAAGCACTCAAGCCTTGGCGAACTCGAAATTGATGCACAAGTTGCCGATTGACTATCTTACCACGACGGATAAGTATCTCTTTCGCTACCTCAGAGCAGCTCTTCTTTCGGCGCCGTGATGCAGCAAGCACAATGTCTTTCGATTCTTGAGATAATTTCTCCGGTCTTCCTCCTCGAAATTCTGTAAAAGGTCCCACTCAACTGACCTGTGTATCTACTGTATGTACTTAAAGAAACAATATCTAAATACATTGACAGTAATTCAACCATTTATAGCTGTTTCATTGACATAAGTAAGACATATGATAGGGTGAACCACAATATTTTATTTGCAAAATTAGAGGACAGGAAGGTTCCCATGTACATATTAAATTTATTGAAATTTTGGTATTCCTACCAATCTTTCACTGTTAGGTGCGGCAATGTACTATCCGAGTGTTTTGGCTCCTCTTGCGGGGTGAGAAAAGGCTCCTTGCTCTCCCCTATGTTGTTTAATGTGTATATTGATGGATTAATTGCTTCACTTAATGAGGCAACAGTAGGATGTTGTATAGATAACACAAGGATAAATAACTTAGTTTATGCCGATGATATGGTGTTAATAAGTCCCTCTGTTAAAGGTCTGGATCGGCTACTAAATGTCTGCGAAGTGTATTCGCAGAAACATGATATTCTTTTTAATGTTACAAAAACTAAGGTTATGCAATTTCATCCTAAAAGCTGTAATCAGCCAGCTGATATAAGATTTAAAATGAATGGTGAAGTAATTGAGGAAGTACAGGAGTTTAAGTATTTGGGTCAAACTATTACCAGCTCCTTGAGTGATGACTCGGATATAAAAAACAATCTCGAAGCCTGTGTGCTAAAGCGAATATGACCATAAGGAACTTTCGTTTTCTATACAAGTGAAGCTAAAGACACACTCTTTCGTACTTTCTGCAGTAATATATACGGTCAGCAACTCTGGGAGAATTATAAAAGAGGTTCTGGCAGAACCCTAAATTTGCTTTACAACAGGTCTTTAGACTCTTACATAAATTACCCCGAGATGCGCAGCTTCACAAATGTTGCTACCCGCAATGTCCCGAGCTTCCCGGAGGTAACAAGACGTGCTCAACACAGTCTGATGCAAATAATTAAAAAATCAACCACCCATCATCCAAGCTATCCATAAGTCCTGCCATTTATCCTTTAAAGTCTAAGCTATGACCTCTTGGTACAAAAAAGTCTGTCTGTAGCTCCACTTAACTTCGACAGTGCAGTATTATTTCTAATCAATTGTATATATTTCTATCCTTAGTATATGAACTGTCATTGTATTAATAATATTTGTCATATGGACTATAGTCTGCCAATAAACCTTTTCATTTCATTTAATATATATATATATATATATATTTTTTTTTTTTTTTAAGTTCGGAAGAACCGATTCGCCTCTATTTAAAAGGGCATATCTCGGCGGAAAAACAAAGAAAAAGTGAGAGGAAAGACAGAGGAAAAAGAAAGGGTGGAGGGGACAGTCGAAGTGGAAAAAGACCAAGGATGACAAGGACTGCAGGTCGAGCCCCATCATCCTTGGGTGCTAGGGCTGGAGGGCGCACGTGAAACCTCCAGGAACAAGCACGTACAAACGAGCACAAAGAACACTCAAGAGCACGAGCTTAGAACCCCCTTGCGGGGTTATATATATATATATATATATATATAACGTAAAGAACGACGCTTGTATAGGAGATATTCCGCGCAAGACGAGAAAGAGAAAACAACAAATGAAAAAATGAAGTACACCTGGGAATCGAACCCGGGATCTTCCGATTGCCGGTCAGACGCGATAACCACTACACCATGGACTTCACTCTTCAAATGCCGTAATTCCTCTACATACTCGCAGAAACCAATGCCCCAAGGGGCACCTCCCGCATGCCGTAACATTATATACATTCAACTGCAAAGAACACGCAGTATAAATAACGTAAGAACGACGCTTGTATAGGAGATATTCCGCGCAAGACGAGAAAGAGAAAACAACAAATGAAAAATGAAGTACCACCTGGGAATCGAACCCGGGATCTTCCGATTGCCGGTCAGACGCGATAACCACTACACCATGGACTTCACTCTTCCCCTTGGGGCATTGGTTTCTGCGAGTATGTAGAGGAATTACGGCATTTGGAAGAGTGAAGTCCATGGTGTAGTGGTTATCGCGTCTGACCGGCAATCGGAAGATCCCGGGTTCGATTCCCAGGTGGTACTTCATTTTTTCATTTGTTGTTTCTCTTTCTCGTCTTGCGCGGAATATCTCCTATACAAGCGTCGTTCTTTACGTTATTTATACTGCGTGTTCTTTGCAGTTGAATGTATATAATGTTACGGCATGCGGGAGGTGCCCCCTTGGGCATTGGTTTCTGCGAGTATGTAGAGGAATTACGGCATTTGGAAGAGTGAAGTCCATGGTGTAGTGGTTATCGCGTCTGACCGGCAATCGGAAGATCCCGGGTTCGATTCCCAGGTGGTACTTCATTTTTTCATTTGTTGTTTTCTCTTTCTCGTCTTGCGCGGAATATCTCCTATACAAGCGTCGTTCTTTACGTTATTTATACTGCGTGTTCTTTGCAGTTGAATGTATATATATATATATATGGACCTTTTCCGTTTTATGGGCACGATTGAAATGAGAGAAATTAATATTTTTTAAATTTATTTTAACTTTTTATTAATAATTAATCAGTACATTTTGGTTAGGATCAACTGTACGCCCTTGACGATTGGTTAGGTTAAATCGTGATAGTTTCGTTAGTTTACTGTCAAAAATAACGAAAATATCACGACTTAACCTAACCAATCGTCAAGGGCGTACAGTTGACCTAACCAAAATGTACTGATTATTAATAAAAAGTGAAAATAAGTTTAAAAAATATTAATTCCTCTCATTTCAATCGTGCCCATAAAACGGAAAAGATCCGTGTGTATAACACTAGGCAACAAAGATTTTGTTACAGAAGACCAAATAGGTGCTCCTAGCTAATTTCGGTATGCTGATTTCAAATCTATAATTAGATTTTTTCTATCACGTCTAGATTTTGTGTAAAATGCAAATCACTTTTAGTAAAATTTTCTACCACGTCCAGATTTTGGTTTTAATCGGCTTAATGCCAGTAATATGAAACTTGCTTTTCAAGGTTAAAGCAATTTTTTTTGCCAACTATATACAAATTCGAACAATTTTGATAAATAAAATTTATCCCGAGTCGCTACGTGACAGTCAAGCAGAACGGTTGTTGAAGCTCTCTGCTGATGAGCAAGTGACAGGTTGTGGTGACTTGTGTGTTTTTATAGCATTTGTTTTGTACTACGGTGTGTATTTCTTTTTATTTTGCACATCGTAATAATTACTTTCTACGTTTTTTCAGATATTGTATGGTAATTCAAAATGGCATCAAATAGACGTGCTTGTGTAAATCATCCAGACAACTTCTGCTTTGTCTGTGGACAATATACACCTAAGCCACAACGTAGAAACATAACAACAAAGATTAAACTTGCCTACAAGTGTTATTTTGACTGTAAGTTAGGAGACCAACAGAGGGACTGGGCACCACATATTTGCTGTGCACAGTGCAATGCAATGTTAATAGCTTGGATGAATGGTAAAAGAAAAGCTATGCCGTTCTCAGTCCCCATGGTTTGGCGTGAGCCGAAAAATCACTTCAATGATTGTTATTTTTGTTTGACAAAGATTGCTGGTTTCACAAAGAAAAACAAATCAAAGATCACGTACCCAAACTGCGAATCAGCAATGAAACCAGTACCACATGATGAAACAAATCCACCACCAGTTCCACCAGCAACGATAACAGACAGCAGTTCATCTGAAGATTCTGCTAGTGATATAGAAACAGGGAAAGATGGCATATATGTTCCAGATGCAAATATTTCCCCACATTTGTTAAGTGAAGCGGAGTTAAATGACTTAGTGCGCGATTTGGAATTACCAAAGAAAAGGCAGAGTTGCTTGGTTCAAGACTTCAAGAATTTAATCTTCTCCAACCAAACACCAAAGTTTCCCATTTCCGCCATCGCCATTTGCAGTTTTCATCATTTTACTTACAGGAAGAAAACGTTTGTTTCTGCCACGATATCAGTGGTCTGATGCAAGGGATTGGCTGTCGCTATGATCCAAAAGAATGGAGACTGTTCATTGACTCTAGTAAAGCTAGCCTTAAAGCTGTATTACTGCACAACGGCAATGAAAAACCTTCAATACCTGTAGCACATGCCACTGGCCTTAATGAGACTTATGAATCGATGAAACTGCTGCTAAGACTCATCAAATATAAGGACCACACATGGAATATTTGTGGCGACCTTAAAGTTGTATCATTACTTCTTGGGTTACAGTTGGGCTACACAAAGTATATGTGCTTTTTGTGTCTATGGAACAGCAGAGATGACAAGAACCACTACAAAAAACATGATTGGCCATCTAGAACTGAACATGTTGTTGGTAAATACAATGTGAAACACCCAGCACTTATTGACCCTCAGAAAGTACATCTTCCACCACTTCACATTAAACTTGGCCTTATGAAAAATTTCGTGAAGGGTATGGATCATCAAGGTAGTGGTTTCCAATATTTAAAGGATAAATTCAAAGGAATATTGACAGATGCTAAGCTAGAAGCTGGAGTTTTCACTGGACCACAGATCCGCAGTGTTATCCACGACTCATCGTTTCCATCTAACCTAAATGAGAATGAACTAGGAGCATGGACATCTTTCGTTGAAGTTGTCAAAAATTTTCTTGGAAACCACAAAGCTGAAAACCACCGTAAACTCGTAGAAAACATGCTTAAATCTTATGAAATAATGGGATGCAGAATGTCTTTGAAAATTCATTTTTACATTCTCATCTTGACTTCTTCCCGGCCAACCTTGGGGCTGTAAGTGACGAGCATGGTGAGCGCTTCCACCAACAGATCTCAGTTATGGAAAACAGATACCAAGGTAATTTCAACCCAAATATGATGGGAGATTATTGTTGGTTCCTGCAGAAGGAGAGCTCGTCATCCTACAAGCGACAAAGGAAGAGGACACACCAAAGTTTCACTTAAGAACAGGAATTTGCCTTTCAGTAGTAACAACAAAATACTAACGCGCTTTGGGTGGATGGTGGGCGCAGGGGTGGTAACTCCGCCAGCGGAATTCCGCTGTCTGTCTTAAGCCAGAATAAAGGAGGAAAGACATCCCTGTTCACTAATTATTTAAGTATGCTTAACATAAAACGTGGCACGGAAAAGTAGCTTAGACGGCTTTCGTAATAGAAGCGGGTGAGAAAAAAAATGAAAAATAGGGGTTTTCGGTTACACAAAATCTGGACGTGATAGAGAAATTTTGATATCAGATCTGAAATCAGCATCAGCGCTTTAGTAGGAATCAGTAGTTCACGTGTGTGTAACAAAAAAAATTGAAATTTGTTGCCTAGTGTAATATACAACCTCGTTGCGGTTTCGTGCGTCGGTCTCTCTTCACACGAAGGTCAAGCTGGTGGCCCCGCCTCTAGAACTGGCTTAGTAGAGTCCTGAGCGAGTTGCTCTCTTGCGCTCTCCACCGCACAAAGCCAGGCACACCGGGCTCATCTGGTACCGTCTTGATTCTTGAGCCAGGCATCTAGTCTTCTCTCGAAGACTTCAACTTTGACCCTTGTAACGTTTCTGAGGTCCTCAGGAAGCTGGTTAAAAAGTCTTGGTCCCCTGACAACCAAGCTATTTTCCTTCAGTGTTGAGGAGGTCTCTTGTCAGGCCTTTAGTTTGGGAACACTACATATTCTGCCTTTCCTATTGTCCAGCGTTGTTTGGATGGTAATTGGGTTTAGTTTGAGGTTTGGTACCAGTTTTTCGATCATTTTCCATATGTAGAGTATGGTATACCTCTCTCTTCTTCTTTCCAGGGAGTACAGATTTAGCTCACGTAGTCTTTCCCAGTAGTTGAGTTCTTTGCAACCATTAATCTTGGCTGTGAAATGACTGCGTTTCTTCTAGAATATAAAGGGTGATCCAGAGAAATGGGACCCAAAAGAAACCCCTGTAACTCTTAAAGTATAAGTCCTTTTATAAAATCATACGCATCATTCGAAAGAGGATAGTTACAAGTTTGTACAGGATTGTATAGATTTTGACAATACAAGACAAGATAAGATACAAAACAAAATAAAAGGGTTAGTTAAAACTAACCCTTCAAGATGACTGCATGGACTGTGGAACAGCTGCGTTTCATAACTGAGCAATATTATGAGCATGGAAGAAGTGTAGTTTCAGCTCAAAGATCTTTCAAGACAAATTTTCAGATGTCAAAATCACCTTCTAAGAAAGTAATCCGTCGGTGTGTCAGAAATTTTTCCCTAACTGGCAGCATTGGAAAAAGAAAACCAACTGGAAGAGTGCGCACAGCAAGGATAGACGAGATCATTAACAGAACTCATGAAATTGTACAGGATAATCCTAACATAAGCATCAGACGTGCTTCTCAGCTGTTAGGAGTTGGATATGGAACAACACACCGTATATTCAAGCAAAATTTAATGCTCTTTCCATATAAAATTCAAACAGTGCAACAACTAAACGATGGAGATTTCGCACGAAGACGACAATTCTGTCAATGGATCCAACAGAAGGTAAATGACACCACCAATTTTCTAGCAACTTTGATTATGTCAGACGAAGCCCATTTTCACTTGAATGGAACTGTAAACAAACAAAATTGTCGTTTCTGGGCAACAGAAAATCCATTGAATATTACCGAAGTCCCGTTGCATAGTCAGCGTGTAACTGTTTGGTGTGGTCTTACTGCATCTCAGATCATAGGGCCGTACTTTTTCGAGGATTCCACCGGAAACACGGTCACTGTAAATGGTGATCGCTACGAAAAAATGTTGACCGATTTCCTTATTCCTAAATTAAGCGATCTTTGTCTAGAAAACCACTGGTTCCAACAAGACGGAGCTACCTGCCATACCACGAGGAACTGCATGGCAGTTTTGCGTCAAACGTTTCCAGGCGAGTTAATTTCAAGATTTGGAGACGTTGAATGGCCCGCAAGATCTCCGGATTTTTCTCCTTAGATTATTATCTCTGGGGATATTTAAAGAGTAGGGTCTACAGAAATAACCCAACGACCTTGCAAGAATTGAAGGCCGCCATCACAAATGAGATACAGGCCATACCACCGCACACTCTTGAAAAAGTGATGCAGAACTTACAAGCGAGAACACTGGAATGCTTGGCAACTAATGGAGCACATTTGAAAGGAGTCATTTTAAAAAAATAAATATTTCATAATAAAACTTGTAACTCTACTCTTTCGAATGATATATAGTTTTTATGAAAGGAATTAAATATTAAGAATATTTGGCTTTTTTTTATGGTCCCATTTATCTGGATCACCCAGTATACTATATATATACATATACACACACATTCAACTGCAAAGAACACGCAGTATAAATAACGTAAAGAACGACGCTTGTATAGGAGATATTCCGCGCAAGACGAGAGAGAGAGAACGAAACAAATGAAAAAATAAGTTAACCACCGGGAATCGAACCCGGGATCTCCGATTGTCGGTCAGATGCGATACCATTACACCATGGGCCTCACTCTTCCAAATGCCGTAATTCTTCTACATACTCGCAGAAACCAATGCCCCAAGGGGGCACCTCCCGCATGCCGTAACATTATATACATTCAACTGCAAAGAACACGCAGTATAAATAACGTAAAGAAACGACGCTGTATAGGAGATATTCCGCGCAAGACGGTGTAATGGTATCGCATTTGACCGGCAATCGGAGGATCCCGGGTTCGATTCCCGGGTGGTTAACTCTTTTTCATTTGTTTCGTTCTCTCTCTCTCGTCTTGCGCGGAATATCTCCTATACAAGCGTCGTTCTTTACGATATATATATATATATATATGGACAAAGTGCGAAATAAAGGTATATTCGGTCTTTGCCAAATATGGACGGGGAATCCGCAGAATGCCGAGGCAATCTGCGGTTTACCGTCTCGTCGGAATTTGCCGGTAACGTATATATATATAATATATTTATTTATTTATTTTTTTCACTCCCTTTCTGTGAACTTTTCTATTCGACCTTCAGAAACTTTTTCTGTCAACAAGTTCATAGGCTATTGGGTTGCAGTCCGGTAATTGAGGAGGTCTCTCATTTTTCTTAATGAAATAAGTAACATTCTGTTGCGGATATTCTTGTGTAGACTTACTTATATGAATGAATGAATGAATACCAGTGCTTCACCGGAGCTTCGACTGTAGAGATCATATCGCGCCGAAACTAAAGTGAAGAGAGAACACCCGGAGATGGTTAGAGAGGCATACGGGAGAAGGAGAAGCTTTAAAAAAAGTGAAAAAGGAGGGCAAAGGCACTGGGAACAGCAAAGGGAGGAAGAAATCATACCTGAGCCACACTAAACAAAGTAGGAGGATACTCTGACGGAGAAAAGAGAAGTGCGTGTCCTTCAGTACGGGTGTGGATTCACTCAACAAAAGAGAAAGCGTAAGCGTGAAACCTGAAAGGCAAAAAGGGAGGAACTGGGAGTGAGTAACGGCAAAGGCAGGACAAACTAACAGTAGATATGAAACAGAAAGAGGAATGCCGCAAGGGTATAAGGGTGCTAGATCCCCTCGACATAAGATGGCCATGCGTGAGGTGAGCAGGGCCTGATTCAGGCTAATAAGAGGGAAAGGCCTATATATGTACTATATATTGTATCTAATTCATAAAATCTTCAAATAGAAATGTATATTTATCCAAATTTAATAACTAACAAAAATCAAAGCTCGGCGCCATCCTTCCACACAATAAAAAAAAAGTGGTTGGTAGATAAATAGGTACCCTGGGTGGCCTAGTGGTTAAGACGCTGGGCTGCTGGTGGGGCGTGGTTCGGATTCCATGTTAAACTGTAGGTCTAAGGTGGAATGAAAAGTTTGACCTTCGTCAGAATGAACAATTCAGGCCAAAGGTTATATATATATCAGTGGCGTGCGGTGATTTTTCGTCAAGGGGAAGCAATTCAAGCAAAAACAACAAAGATTATATAAAATAAAAATAAAACTTTAAAATACTCGTATATAATAAAAACAAAACACATATAATCATCTACTTACTTTACTTATAGGTTAATTCTATTCTTCTTTCTTTTTTATTAAATATGTCTATTATTTCTTCGTAAAAGGCATCGGTTTTCATATCCTAAAGAAGCTTTTTCTCAATTGAGATTAAAACTAAACTTGCAAGCCTTTCTTACCCTTGCGCATTTCTAGCGTAGTTACATATTCGCTTTAAATGAGAGAATGACAGCAGACAGCACGTAAAGTTGCCAGATATTTCAAGAAAATTAACTATAAGATCTGGACAGCGATTTCTAAATTGCTTCCTTTTGACATAGGGAAAGGATAAAATAACGATAAATATATATTCTTTTTCGCTTAACATGGCCATGGAATTTTTTAGTAGAAAAACTATATATGAAATTGTTGTATTCAATAAATACTACATTATTAAACATTAAATGAGTTTTTAGAATGGAAAGAAACAATTGTAACAGTAAAAAAAAAGCGAAAGTCATTGGGAAAAAAGGATGCATTTCGTCAATTGTTGTCCAACTCGAGATTTTTTGCGTCGGCTTTCTTAAAGGTTTTTGCACGAACGGCAACCAATGTATATACTATGTATCCACCTGATTACCAATCAAATGCTATAAATAGTAAATAAAATGATTTTGTACAAATTATTAACACATATTGAACGTTTAAACTTTAAAGTAATACAGCATTTTCTTCTTTTTTGAAAGGGAAGCATTGCTTCCTTGTTCCATGGACGCACGCCACTGATATATATATATATATATATATATATATACTAGGTGAGGTACCCGGCGTTGCCCGGGATAAATTTCACAAACAGACAAACAGACAGGCTGACCGACTCTGTGTTGACATTCTTCATCCTATTAAGAGGTTCCGTGCCAAATTTGGTAGCTCTAGGTCAAACGGTTTGCGCTTGCATAAAGGACAGACAGGCGAAAATATATATATATAATATTATATATATATATATTATATATATATATATATATATATATAATATAATTTTTTTTAAATATTTTATTTAAAAAACTAGAAGACAGGAAGGTTCCCAAGTAGTGTACATATTAAATTTATTGAAATTTGGTATTCCCACCAATCTTTTACCATTAGGCGGGGAATGTATTATCCGAATGTTTTGGCTCCTCTTGCTGGGTGAGACAAGGCTCCTTGCTCTCCCCTATGCTGTTTAATGTGTATATTGACGGATTAATTGCTTCACTTAATGATGCAACAGTGAGATGTTGTATAGATAACACAAGGATAAATAACTTAGTTTATGCTGATGATATGATCTTAGTAAGTCCCTCTGTTAAAGGTCTGGATCGGCTACTAAACGTTTGCGAAGTGTACTCGCAGAAACATGATATTCTGTTCAATGTTACAAAAACCAAGGTTATGCAATTTCATCCTAAAAGCTGTAATCAGCCAGCTGATATTAGATTTAAAATGAAAGGTGAAGTAATTGAGGAAGTACAAGAGTTTAAGTATTTGGGTCAAACTATTACCAGCTCCTTCAGTAATGACACAGATATAAGAAAACAATCTCGAAGCCTTTGTGCTAAAGCGAATATGACTATAAGGAACTTTCCGTTCTGTACAAGTGAAGCTAAAGACACTCTCTTTCGTACTTTCTGCAGTAATATATACGGACAGCAACTCGGGTGAATTATAAAAAAGGTTCTGGCAGAACCCTAAATTTGCTGTACAACAGGTCTTTTAGACTCTTACATAAATTACCCCGAGATGCTCAGCTTCGCAAACGTTTGCTACCCGCAATGTCCGAGCTTCCTGGAGGTAACAAGACGTGCTCAATACAGTCTAATGCAAAGAATTAAAAAATCAACCAACCCGATTATCCAAGCTATCCATGAGTCCTGCCGTTTATCCTCTAAGTCTAAGGTATGGAATTCTTGGTTAGAAAACGTGTCTGTAGCTCCACTTAACTCCGACATTACGGTATTATTTCTAATCAACTGTATATTTCTATCCTTAGTATATGAACACTGAACAGTCATTGTATTAAATATTTGTCATATGGACATAGTCTGCCAATAAACATTTCATTTCATTTCATATATATATATATATATATATATAATATATATATAATATATATATATATATATATATATAAGTAGAATCAAGTTTAGCGTCGTAAAAAAATTTTTTTGCCGATATCCTATTTTGGCGTCCTAAATTATTCACCCAACCAAAAATAAACGGCACTCCAACAGTTTCAAATTAATTGTTTATGTTAATTAGGTTGATTGACTGCCCGGTTAGGTCAACTGTACGCCCTTGACGATTGCTTAGGTTAAGTCGATATTTCGTTAGTTTAAACGAAAATGTAACGACTTCACCTAACCAATCGTCAAGGGCGTACAGTTAACCTACAGTAAAACTGGTTGGTTGAATAATTTGGTATGATAGGATATCGCCAAAAAATTTTTACGACGCTAAACTCTGATTCTACCTATATATATATTATATATATATATATTATATATATATATATATATATATATACAGGGTGTCCCAAAAAAAACTATATACTCTTTATAACATCATATATTTTATAATTTAAAAAAAACCAAACAATATATTGTTATAGCAATTGCCAATGAAAGGTAAATTAGTAATCTAAGTGATCAAAATGTTATAGCGAGTTGTTTGCATATAAAATTTAATTAACTACGCCAAGTGCTCAAAATGTTCTCCGGCGGCATGAATGCACTTTTGAATGCGTCGACTAACTGATTCGCAGACATGGACTAACGTGGATGCTGTGATGTCCGCACTTTCTGTAATTGCATCCTTAAGGTGTTAGAGTGTTGCGGGTCTTGTACCATAAACTGCATCCTTCAGGTAGCCCCACAAGTAAAAATCAAGTGGAGTCAAGTCCGGTGAACGTGGAGGATACTCAACGCTTCCTCTTCGTCCTATCCAACGGTTAGGCAACGTTTCATCGAGGTACCTTCTGACATCACGATGATAATGAGGGGGGGCTCCATCTTGTTGAAAGTAAAAGTCGTCGTTTCCAAACAACTTCCGAACTGCAGTTATAATTTCTGTCCGCAGCATGTCGACATATGCGGCACCGGTAACTGTCCCATTAAAGAAAAATGGTCCAACCAAACCCCTGGATGATAAACCACACCATGCTGTTAATCCTGGTAAATTAACATGTTTATCCACATAAACGTGTGGATTATCAAGTGACCAGTACCTGCAGTTGTGTCGATTTACTGTGCCATTCAGCTTGAAGGTAGCTTCATCAGACCACACGATTTGTTGGCAAACTGTACGTCTTCGGCTTCCATGACTGAAACCATTCACAAAATTCGAGCGTCTGCGATCAGGGTCATCTTCAGTCATGGCGTGTAACAGACTTGGAATGTAGCTTTTCCATTTTGCCGACTTTAAAATCCGGTGAACACCTGATTTGCTGATTCCGGTCTCACGGGCGTATTGCCTAACTGATTTCTGTGGTGATCGATTAAATTTTTGCAGCACTAAAACGGAGTTTTCGTCACTCGCACTTGATTTGCGTCGTCCAGATCTTCGCTTGTGCATATCTTGAGCAGATCCTCTGCCTCAAACTTGTCACGGATGCTTGTAATGGCGAGACGTGTCGGTGGCTTTGTACCAAATTCCCGGATCCATTGCCGCTGGACTTCGGACACATTCTCAAATTTCCAATACCATTTCAGAACACTTTTTCGTTGCTCCAGTGTCAAACGTTGACGCAAACATGGGTTCTTTGCTGAACTGAATAAAGTGAATGCTGTAGAGTTTGTATCGTGGAATGAGTGCGTAGGCTAAGTCCGAAGCAAGCTAGTGAGTGACTAGACTACGTTCGGTCCATAGGCTTCGCCATTACAAGGCCTTTGATAAAACAAGGCCAGGCTTAGTCGACGCATTCAAAAGTGCATTCATGCTGCCGGAGAACATTTTGAGCACTTGGCGTAGTTAATTAAATTTTATATGCAAACAACTCGCTATAACATTTTGATCACTTAGATTACTAATTTACCTTTCATTGGCAATTGCTATAACAATATATTGGGTTTTTTTTAAATTATAAAATATATGATGCTATAAAGAGTATATAGTTTTTTTTGGGACACCCTGTATATATAAAATGAAATTAAATGAAAATGTTTATTGGCAGACTGTAGTCCATATTCATCAATGATACCCCATCACATCGTCATGATTGCTTTGATCGCTATGAAACATTCTCTATTCATCAATGATACTGTATCAAAGCAATCTTAAGTGGGTATCAAAGCGATCACTCTGAAAAAAATGTTCACTTTCTGTTTGCGAAAACTATGAAAAACGTCATCACTCATGTTTGTAAATGAAAAACAAATTTAGCCTAGGCGTACCTCAGAGAGTTAATGGCGAAAATATGACTTCAGAAGTAACTGCAATGTAAGTGAGTTTGAGGCTATTATACTTTTAAGATAAAGAATTAATTAGAATATAATTAACTAGGCTAGTTTCAGGTAACCCTAGACTTACGCTAAAAGTTATTAATGAAACCTCAGTTTCAAGAGAATATTATGAGTAATAATAAAAGGCCTTACGACTAATTTTGGCTCCATTATAACCAAACAAACGCCAAATTACGATGTTTTTAAATGAACTTGTGGCAATAGGCCTAATGACAAGGTTACATAACTAGGATCTAAGGTGTAAGCTTTGTAACTTAGCAGTTGTAGATACGATGAGATGCCTTTTACTTCTCCTACTTTTCTTTCACCATCTTTCTCTACTAAAAAAAAAAAAAAAAAATGGTGTCAATAATCCAGCAGGGTTGAAAGCACCTTAAACAGAAAAAAAAAAAAAAAAAAAAACTTAGCAGTGTATTTTTTTAAGCTGATTTTATTGGGCGACGAAGGGGGGGGGAGGTCAAGGGGGTCCGGAACAATATTAAATAGCTTTATATCCTAGCCAATATAGAATTCTATTTATATATTTTAATTATACTCACACTGAAGGAGTGCCAATATTATTTATAAATTTTATAGGGGCGCAACTTTCGGGGTAAGGGGCTAAGGCACAAAATTAAGCCTTTTGGTACAACAAAAGTTGAAAAATCTTTGTCGCCCAGTACCTTAAAATGTCATTCACTGGGCGACCAATTTCCTTAACTGGGCGACATTTATGTCGCCCAGTCACTAGGTTTAAAAATGCACTGTTAAACTTAGGCCTGAAGCTAACATAAGCCATAGACCTATGATTTTGCCAAGTAAGAAATTACATTAAATATTTGTCTTTTATTTTTTATAAACTAAATTTAACTAATCAAACCCAGAATACAAAACAAATCAATGTTTGCACGCAACCCCTCCGTTTGAATGTTGCATGCCTGGTGAATAATTTTGATGCTTGGCTACATAATAGCCTAATGGTACGGTGACCTAGGGTTGCCAGATTTTTCAAATGTTCATGCGAAACAAAATTTTTCCAAGTTTTTTTTTAAAGACCAAATATTTTTTCAAATTGAAACTAGATTTCTTCAGCAGTTACAACAAACAAAATTACAAAAATTTTATTAAAATAATGCTTAACAATTAAACATCGTGAATAATATTGAAATTATTATACATAATATTGAAATATCGTAAATAATATTGAAATTATCATAGCATATTAAATATTGTGGTATCCATCGCTTTACTAATTATATTATGACATATGTCAATATTTTTCTGAACTTTTAATCTTCTTCAAAATTTTAATCTTCTGACTTCAAGTATAACTGAAATTCCTTGCAAGTCATAATTGTAAATAATTCAAAAAAATATTCAAATCTTATAAATAAAATCAAGTGTGTGTGTGGATGTTCCTCTTTCACGCAAATGCAGCAATTTACACCTGAACGATTTCTTATAAAAAGTAGACATACTTACAGATTTTATTTGAATTACACAATCTCAAGTTGTATGGTCACTTTAAGTAATCGCAGGATTCACACTAATTCAAAGCTTACAATATAGGGTGTCCCATAAGTCCGGCATCATAGGAGAAATTCATATTTTTCTATTTCTACAAACCATAATTCATATTTTTCTCTTTCTACAGGCCATAATGTCTGTGAGCAAGGAAGAACGAATCCAGATAATTCTATTCATAGGAAATCGGAGTCAAAGAGAGGCCGCTGCTGAATTTAACAGACTGCATCCAGACCGCGAGCCAATAACACAGAGTTGTGTTAGCAGACTTGTTGCAAAGTTTAAGGAAACAGGATCCATAGAAGATAAACCACGCAGTGGACCTTCAAGGAGGTCCACTGACGATGATACAGCGATTGCTATCCTGGCTCATTTTAACAGAAGTCCCAATAAGTCTCTTCGGCGATTGTCCGCCGAGACAGGAGTGTCGAAAAGTAGCATCCATCGCATTCTTCAGGCTAACAAATGGCATCCATATAAACTTCAGATCCTACAGAAATTAAACGAAGATGATCCCGACTGGCGGATGGAATTTTGTGAATGGGCATCATAGGAGAAATTCATATTTTTCTATTTCTACAAACCATAATTCATATTTTTCTCTTTCTACAGGCCATAATGTCTGTGAGCAAGGAAGAACGAATCCAGATAATTCTATTCATAGGAAATCGGAGTCAAAGAGAGGCCGCTGCTGAATTTAACAGACTGCATCCAGACCGCGAGCCAATAACACAGAGTTGTGTTAGCAGACTTGTTGCAAAGTTTAAGGAAACAGGATCCATAGAAGATAAACCACGCAGTGGACCTTCAAGGAGGTCCACTGACGATGATACAGCGATTGCTATCCTGGCTCATTTTAACAGAAGTCCCAATAAGTCTCTTCGGCGATTGTCCGCCGAGACAGGAGTGTCGAAAAGTAGCATCCATCGCATTCTTCAGGCTAACAAATGGCATCCATATAAACTTCAGATCCTACAGAAATTAAACGAAGATGATCCCGACTGGCGGATGGAATTTTGTGAATGGGCTACGGAACAATATGCTTGGGATGCCAATTTCCCGTCCACCATTCTGTTCAGTGACGAGGCTGTTTTTTATGGAAATGGTGAGGTAAATCGACAGAACACCGCTACTGGTCTCAAAACAACCCTCACTGGTATACCTCTTCAAAGGAACAAGGTGCATCTCGGGTGATGGTATGGTGTGGCATTTGGAAGGATCGCATCATAGGCCCCCTCTTTTTCGATGAACATGTCACTGAAGGCACCTACCTACGTATGCTCAAGGAAGAAGCATTTCCCAGTGTCTTGAACGAAGAAGGAAATTTCCCAACATGGTTCCAGCAAGACGGCGCTCCCGCACATTACAGCACCCAAGTAAGGGAATACCTGTACCAACAGTTCCCTGGTCATTGGATAGGACGTCGAGGGCCTGTGGAATGGCCAGCTAGAAGCCCGGATCTCACGCCACTAGATTTTTATCTCTGGGACCACTTGAAAGCGCTGGTATACGCAGAGAAAATTAGGAGTGTTGAACATTTGCGGCAGCGCATTATTGGGGCATGTAACACCATTACTCCTGACATCATTCACCGTGTGCTTGCTGACTGGGTATCACGTCTGAATTTGTGTATTGAAAACAATGGTGGACATATTGAGCACGTTCTGTAAATAAAAGCTTTTGTTTTGCCTTTTTTAAATTTTTTTTCTATGATAACGGACTTATGGGACACCCTGTATAACTACAGCTGAAAAACTGCCAACTCGTGGCCAAACACAACACTTTATAAGCGTTATGTAATTTCTAGGATGTTCTAGAACATTCAACATTACTCTACAGAATTCTACAGGATCCTACAGAATTCTAGAAAATTCTAAATCAATTCATCCCGAAAAAATTTGCTTAAAAAATATTTTTTGCGGGACATTTTGAATATAAAGAGATTTTTGAATCAAATGCGGGACTGTCCCGCAGAATGCGGAACGTCTGGCAACCCTAAATTGGTACCAGTGATGATGATGATGATGTTACTCCGGGGTATTGCCTTTTCAGCGGCGCCCCTATTTCTTAACTTCTCAGTCTTCTCTCTCTCCTTCTCCAGAACGTGCAGAGCATTATTTTTGTTTGATCTATTTTATTTGCATCAAACAATAGTTCCAGAAGTATTTTGTTTTTATTCTCTACATAAGGTTGCTGAAGTCTACCATCTAATCTACGCTCTTCTATGTATTCTGGGCACCAAAGTATGAAATGTTCTAAATCTTCCGTATCAGTTCCACACACTTGACAATTGGTATCACCATTCTCAAATCTTTTTCTATCATTTAGGGGTAGGGTGTTTGGTCTGCTTTTATATAGTAAAATTGAACCTAGGGTATTATCGCATTTGTCCTCTTCAC
The DNA here is from genome assembly GCA_023014485.1 of Bathynomus jamesi. NCBI lineage: Eukaryota > Metazoa > Arthropoda > Malacostraca > Isopoda > Cirolanidae > Bathynomus > Bathynomus jamesi. The sequence goes on from JAJOZX010013466.1 coordinate 24,017, forward strand.
CCCTAACTTCCTGCTTCCATTCTCTATATAATTGTAAACTAGTCTTTGATGTCACCTCATCTTTCCACCTTCTTGAATCCCAAATCTTTACCCGTTCCTTTACCTCTTCCTTAGTTAGCAGTTTTAGTTGCAACATGCTTTCATAAATTTCTCAATACCTTTAAACCACTTATTCTTTCCATTCCCTTTCATATCCTCAACAATTACTTTCAGCAACTCATTTCTCATCCTACCACCTACCATTCACATCCTCCTGTAATATTGATTTTAAGTTTTGTAACTTCCCTTTATTAACTCTGGATTCCATGGATGAAGCACCTATTTCTCCTCGCAAAGTACATATTGGAGCATATCTTGGTGCTCCTAAAATTTGCCTATAAACACCATTTTCAACCCTCTGCAACTTTTCAATTTCTGCCTGAATCAGATTTATAACATTTGTGCCATATAATGTAAATGGTAGTGCTCCGTGTTTCCAATATGTTTTCCCAATCAATATCTTATTGCAGCTCTTCGCAATTATCATGGTTGTTAAGTTTGCCATTTTTTGCGCCTTTTGTATCATTATACCTCTTTGTTTGCTATAACAATTTCTCTCGTTGGTAATATGCAGTCCTAAGTATACTATACTATCCGTTACTCGTATTCCTTCAATACTATCTGGTTGCTCCTTCATATTAGATATAATTACTTTACTTTTCTCTCAATTTATTCGCAAACCACATTCATCGCTCGTCTGTAATATAATCTTTAAATTTCTTATTGCTTCTGTTACTGAATGCGTGATCATCCGCAAACCATCATCGGCAAAGAAGATTGTGTTTATATTTATCAAATCATTACTGAATCCATTACTGTAGTGATTAACTCTTTTTTTCTTCTTATTTGCCTTTTTAACTATTTGCTCTTTCTTTATTCAATTTCTTTTTATCGTTGCTATTTCTCTTTACACTCAATTTCACTATATACTTTAAAAGAAAAACGGGTACACGTGAGCCGATGAGGAATTTCAACCATGCGAAGAGACGGGGGTATAAATAATACGCTTCTCTTTACTATTTACTGACTTTTATTGGTCAATATTCGGGAGATACACGGCCTCTGAATTCAGATTTTTTATTCATACCAGTCGTTAGTAAATATGATTTGATGAATTAAAAAAAAAAAACTAGACCTTGTGCTTTTAAAAAATAAGGGAGATATCGATTTTTTTCACTTCAATAATTTTTTGACTATCTCCTTCAATTCATTATTACTTTTTATATGCTTTTCTATTTTATCTCTTATTATACTCATAAAATTTTTTATATGAATAATTTGTTAGTGCTATTGGTCGTAAATCTTTAGCAGTAGGCTTCTCTCTCTTCGGTAACAATGTCTCCGAGAAATGATTACTAATTACTCAGTATTCATAGTCAAAAATTAGTCTCGCATTTTCACTGAATTTTAAATAAATAAAAATTTAGTAAATTTTAATAAAGTGGACACCTACCTTAGGTGAACCTTATTCATTAGGTGAAGCAAAGTAAGTTAGGTTAGGTTCAGGGTTTGCGAACAAAAGTAATCATAATTTAGCCGATTTGCATTCTATTTGGTTAAGAGTTTTGATTCCCAATCGAAATAATCAAACGCAGTCATGAGCGTCGTTGGTAAATGTTTGTTGGTGCACCGTGCTCGTGTTTTGCCAATTTTATTAGCTCCGCCTACTATTTCAAAACCGTAAGCAATGACGTCATACACGCGGGGCTTATTTTCAGTGGTATGTAAGTCTATAAGATATGCCTGTACACACGCATGCGTGGTTCATTAATCACGTGCACATGTGCGTGATACTGACAGATTAAAGTTCGCACCCTCAATAAAAGTAGTTGTTTTTAATTGAATTATTTGGCTTACTATGATTTAACGTGGAATCTAAAGCCTCGAAGGGTCGTTACATAATCTGAACGTAGTTTGGACTTATCCAGTCCAACTGTATTACCCAAATCGAGCGTCTGTTACTACTTTTATGTAACATTAACAAAGTAATTTTCATTACGGCGCGGATGTATTACTTAAGATGCAGACGACAAAAGCAAGAACAGTCAAATATCCTACCAAATACCAATACCCACGTGTCCCATGTTGAGTTTTGGTATCATAGTTTGGTCAAAATTTTGTCAAAGTTCACTTACAGCTTATAACTTTAGCGTTACCACAGACAAGGGAGGGTCTTTGTCTACGCAGTTGACCATCTGGGTGTTCCGAAACGTGGTCAGCAGGGTTCATTCACATCAGGGATGCCCGGACCAGGGAAGAATCGACAATACCTTTTGTCTCTTAACACTGAATAGTGACGGTTTTGGAGGTGTAATAATATGATCAGTCAGGAGGACCAGAAACTGGCACAGTTCTCAGGCCAGATGAATGCGGCCCATGGCGCTAACTCTTGTATTATTATTAACCATTACCGTTGGTAATTGAACTCCTGACCGCAATGTCTTCACGTCGCTTGTAGGAAAATGATGTCACCCACTGGAATACGAGCGCTGACTTTGGAGGTGTCGTAACTGCAAAAACAATAAAGAAAGGATGATTTTCAACAATGGACGTGACTTTATCACAGTTAAGATGTTCCTCCATGAATACCATATCAATCTCTTGAGCATTCCGCGTCAGTACCCGTCAAAACTTTTAAACTTCCGATTCTGGAAATAGTTTATTAGCCATTATAATCAATGCCCTGGATCCACTCGACGTTAACTCGTCCGAAAGTAGAACAGATTTACAAAATGCCATAGGTCTGTGTATCATCTCCTTAGCTCATGTTAATCTTGGCTGTACAGTGGCGGCTGTGAGCAGGGTCTTTCGCCGAGCCCTACGTCCATGATATTTCATGCAGATAAAGTTGAGCTGTTACGATAAATCAGTATTATTCGCGACGTCTGCAAGATTTAGTCCTTCATTAGACCTCGTCTGAAGAGAAAGGCTTTTTGCGCTCATTTTGGAGCCAGTGATGGCCACCTTGGTCATTGTTCGGCGTCTCTTTTGTTTTCCTGACGAAATCTGTGATGTTATGAGCTATCCCATTTGAAAATTAAAATATTAAGCTACCTACCTCTCATTTCGATCAAAGTTTAATTGCCCAGTGGCGGGACCATAGTTGTCTGGTGACCTATGACGAACACCAACTGAACGAGGTATCTTTCATGGCATGTTCTGTTTGTATCCTTAACAGAGTTCTTGTACAAAATTGGAAGCTCTAAAAAAAATCTAAACGCTCATATTAGTCGTGGAAGGGTGCGAGTGGTGAGTACATCAAATTCTGCAGATTTAACGTAGCGTTTCCACGCTTCAGAAACCTGCAAATACATTTGTGAAATCGAGATAAAGCCAGTGAATGAATAAATTTAGAAAAGAACACAGCCGTCAAAATTTTGAGCTTCACATCCGAAATCGCTTTGTGAAGCTGCATTTAGCCAATGGTGCGCGACTTCTGAGACACCCTATATATATATATATATATATATATATATTCGTATATATGGGATAGTGCTGTCTGTTCTATATTCGTTTATACACACCTAAACGGCTATGCTAACCTGCAGCAAATATAGTATACACATTAAGGAAAAACCAGGGAAGGTGTTAGTAACATTCCTGCACATCCCAGTTCCCCCCTAGGTTGTGTTTCGGAGGAGGGGGGCATTTGGTAGTCTTATATATATATATATATATATATATATATATATATATATATATATGTTAAACACAGACCGTGCATGGAACAAGGAACTCTTCTGGGAAATTACATCCACTATAGTTCGAATAAGTAATGATAAATGACAAACACTATAGTTTTTTCTTTTTCATGATGGAAAGCCCAACGTGGGCACCGGGTTACTCGCAAAGAGGCTCCAAAATATAGCCTTGAAAAGTGGACGCTCAATGTCCCGGTTGAGGTTTAAGTTTCGTTTTTTAGCTAAAAATACAATAGTTACCCCTTTCTCTTTGATGTATTCAATCCGACGTAAATGCAACAAGTTTCTTGCGTATATTGAGGTTCTGAATGTAGTAGGCTAGGTGTAAGCTGTAAACCCTAGATCCTGTCCCAAAGCTGGATCCTATCTGCTTTGCAGATAGCTGGTGAAAGAAGCCATATTTTGGGGCCTCTTTGTGAGTAACCCGGTACCCACGTTGGGCTTTCCATCATGAAAAAGAAAAAACTATAGTATTTGTCATTTATCATTACTTATTCGAACTATAGTGGATGTAATTTCCCAGAAGAGTTCCTTTTTCCATGCACGGTCTGTGTTTAACCTATAAGTGTCTCAGGGGACCATTCTGAGTTGTTTTATATATATTAGTGGTGGACCGGATATCCGCATCCGCATCTGCATCCGCACTTCTGACTGCGGATATTACCTCTGATAAGTTATGCAATTTACAATTAAGTTAGCTTATAAAGTACTTGTTTCATTGAATTTTCTGTGGCTGAATTCGCTGAAACTCTTGAGAATTTATTATTTTTATCATAATGAAAACATTAATATTAATTTTAATTCTTATGCATTGCCTGCCATAATAATAATATCACGAAATTTGAAAAATTATGTCATATATTCATAATTCTATATTATATTCATAAATTAACTAAATATCCGCATCCGCATCCGCAGATGTTGAAAAACTGACATCCGGTCCACCACTAAATATATATATATATATATATATATATATATATATAATAACTTTCCAGTTTATAAATAATGTTAATCTGAGTGTCCAGGTGTGTATAATGAATAAAGTGAATCCCACTTATTTTGCCTGAAAGGTTTCCATTCTTCAAAAGAAAACAAACAAAAACGGTCATTATTTCAAACTCAACAGGTACAAACATTATACAGGTGGTCCATAGAAAGTTAAGTACAGTAATCTTTGTCTTGAGCAGTGACTATGTAGGCCAATGAAACACCATAAATCAGGGATGGCCCAACTTCTTTATGCTCGCGGGCTAGTTGTTGTTGTTGGTTAGCCGATCAGCCCACCCTGATCGAGCAAGCCGGCGGCACGCACGTTACCACTCGCCCTCTCAGGAGTGGACCAGAGATTCAGCGCACTAGTGATGTTGTGTTGTGTTGTGTTCGTTTTTGTGCTAGAGCGGTACAGTCTGTCATAATGTGTGTCCTGGCACAGGTGGCAGGTGTCGTCTGTGAAGTTGTCTAGTCTGTAAGTTGGGGTGATATCCACATCGGAATCGTGCTAAGTTAACTCAATCCGATCTGCTCAGGCTCGTCTCTGACCTCTCAATGGGTGGCGGCTTCGCACCTAGGACCGCATTCGGACCGAGTCGTGTCGGTGTTTTGCGGGTTAATTAAGGTGTGTATGTATGTGTTTTCTGTACTGTGTGATGTCTGTGGGGCGTGGTATGGAATGGAGTATCTGGTTATAATGTCTCTCTGGTGTTACCTTAATGGTGCGAGGTGTTGGTGCATGATTGTACATGTAGTGGCAAGGGTGATGTGGGTTAGTTGTCGCTGCTGCCATGAATTGTGTTCCCCTCATATCTAATGTTCCCTAACTTTCAGTATTTTTGTTTCTGTGTGCAGGTGTTCTATTGGTGTTGTTTGAGTACATCCTGTAATGATACGAAGTGCGTTATTTTGTATTGTCTGTAAGGTGTTTATGTGTGTGTTTGAGATAATGGGTGCCCAGCATGGGCTAGCATAGTCCATAACTGAGCGAATATATTGTTTGTATATGAGTAATGTTGTTTCCTGCTGGTGTCAAAAGTTTGTGCCTGTTAGTACCCTAAGCGTGTTAAGTCTTGACGTACATTTGTTTTTAATGTCCTGAATGTGGTTTGCAAAAGATAATGATGTGTTGCATGTGACCCCCAAGCATTTTGGTCTTGAGTATGTGGAATGTTGGTATTGTTTAGTGTAATCTGTGGAGTTATCTGGTGTTGTTTTGTGTTGCTTGTTAGCAAGGTGATGGTTGATTTTGTGGGCGCTACTTTGAGTCTATTGTGTGTGAGCCAGTCTTGTATACTGTTTATGTATGTTTGTAGGTTGTTGTTGTTGTTTAGCCGATCAGCCCACCCTGATCGAGCAAGCCGGCGGCACGCAGGTAACCGATCGCCCTCTTCGGAGTGGACCAGAGGTTCAGCGCACTAGTGATGTTGTGTTGTGTTCGTTGTTGTGCTAGAGCGGTACAGTCTGTCATAATGTGTTCAATTGTTTGTGGTGTGTCCTGGCACAGGTGGCAGGTGTCGTCTATGGAGTTGTCTAGTCTGTGTTTATATGTTAGTAAGTTGGGGTGATGTCCACATCGGAATCGTGCTAAGTTACTCGATCCGATCTGCTCAGGCTGATCTCTGACCTGTTAATGGGTGGCGGCTTCGCACCTAGGACCGCATTCGGACCGAGTCGTGTCAGTGCTTTGTGGGTTAGGTGTGTGTGTATGTATTTTCTGTACTGTGTGATATCTATGGGTGTTGGAATGTCATGCATGTATAAGTTGAACCGTGTTGGTGAGAGAACAGAGCCTTGAGGGACCCCGTTCCTAAAAAGCTTGTTTTTGGATGACTTGCCATTAAATGTGACATGTGAGTATCTTCCTGAAAGATAGTTGCTCAGCCACCTTTTGGTATTATTGTGCATGTTTGTGTTGAGTATTTTGTTTATGAGAGGGAAGCGTGGGATAGCATCAAATGCTTTACTAATGTCTATTGTTGCTAATAGTGTACGTTGAGCTGGTCGTCTGGAGTTGATGCCATCCATGATGTGCTGCGTGAGATTAGTGAGTAATGTCGTAGTTGAGTGGTGAGGTTTGAATCCATGTTGAGTAGGCGATAGTGGTATGTGTGGGTTGGTGATTTGTAAGATTAGTCTTTCCGTTACTTTGGAAGGTGTACATAGTAAAGTAATGGGTCTATAGGAAACTGGTTCTGTTGGATTTTTGTTTGGTTTGATAGTGTAATAATTTTACCTTGTTTCCATATGTCAGGAATAATATAGTGTTGGTATGAATATGTGCTGATGTTTGTGAGAGCTAGTATTCACTGTGGGCCCAAGTGTTTGAGGTGTATGTTAGATATGTTGTCTGGTCCAGTAGCCTTCGAATTCTTAATGTTTTTGATGATCTTAGTGTCTGGTCTGTATTGAAGGTGTAATGCTGTATGTCGTGTCGAGTGTGTAGGTTTTCTTGCGTCTGGCTGTTTGTCTGTCTGCGTGTTTCTGGTTGTTGTCTCTGTTTAAGTGACTTCTTTTGCGTAGTGATTAACTAGAATGTTAGTTTGTTGTGTATGTTGGGATATTATTTTGGCTGCGACAGATAGCCGCGTGTGAAGTGTGAATGCCGCTGTTAGAGTGGGTAATGCTGTTTATAGTCTTGTATAGCCTGGATGTATCTGTGGAGTGGTTTATTGTTGTTATGAATTCCCTAAATGTTTCTGTTTGTTTTTCTTTAAGTTTGTTGTTTATTTCTGTGTTGAACTGTTGTATCTGCTGTTTTATGGCTTCTGTGTGTGGTGTTTGTGTGTTATGTTTGAGGTTGTTACGTTGCCTTATGAGGTGGGGTATTTCTCTGTGTAATTTGGGTTGTATTTCCTAATGTTGCCCTCGGGTATGTATTTGTTTGCATTATTGATGATCTGATTAAATGTCTTGAGTGTTGTATTGATGTTTATGATGGATGTGCTGTTTAAACATGTAGTGAATTGTTCCTCAGTCTGTATTTTGAACTGTTCCCAATCAGCTTTCTTGTAATTTCTGTAAGTGTGCCTCAGGCTGTTGGGGCAGAGTGTAGAACGTGTTGTAATGATGATGGGCAGGTGGTCTGATGACAGTTGTTTTTCTGTTCTCTGGTGTGTATGTGTTGCTAGTTAGGGGGAACAGAATGTTATGTCTGGGGAGGAGTTTGAGTATCTCGCTTGATGTGGTATGTGTGTATGTTCTTCTGTATTGTTAAGAATGAAGAGGCTGTTTAGTTGTGTGGCTATGTTGGCGTCTCTGATGTTGCTTTGGTTGTGCAGGTACCAACTAGTGTCTTTACCGTTGAAGTCTCCTCCTAAGATGACATTAATGAGAGGCCAGATTATATAACTGTGGATTGTAATTGGCTGGCACCTGAGGTGAACTATCTGGTGGGATGTAAATGTTGATTAGTGTGGTGTTGTGTTTTGCGCGTGTTTTAATGTTAACTGCCTGTATTGTTATCGTGTTATCTGCTTGGATTGTGTTTGTAATGTTTTGGGTGGCATCAGTGTAGCTAATGCTTTTACGTATGTAAGTGAAGAGTCCACCCCCGTGACAAGCCGGCGACAAGCAGGTAACCGATCGCCCTCTCAGGAGTGGACCAGAGGTTCAGCGCACTAGTGATGTTGTGTTGTGTTCTATGTTGTGCTAGAGCGGTACAGTCTGTCATAATGTGTTCAATTGTTTGTGGTGTGTCCTGGCACGGGTGGCAGGTGTCGTCTATGGAGTTGTCTAGTCTGTGTTTATATGCTGTAAGTTGGGGTGATATTCACATCGGAATCATGCTAAGTTAACTCGATCCGATCTGCACAGACTGGTCTCTGACCTGTCAATGGGTGGCGGCTTCGCACCTAGGACCGCATTCGGACCGAGTCGTGTCAGTGCTTTGTGGGTTAAGGTGTGTGTGTATGTGTTTTCTGTACTGTGTGATGTCTGTGGAGCGTGGTATGGAATGGAGTATTTGGTTATAATGTCTCTCTGGTGTTACCTTAATGGTGCGAGGTGTTGGTGCATGATTGTACATGTAGTGGCAAGGGTGTTGTGGGTTAGTTGTCGCTGCTGCCAAGGATTGTGTTCCCCTCATATCTAAATGTTCCCTAACTTTCAGTATTTTTGTTTCTGTGTGCAGGTGTTCTATTGGTGTTGTATGAGTACAGTACATCCTGTAATGATACGAAGTGCGCTGTTTTGTATTGTCTGTAAGGTGTTTATGTGTGTGTTTGAGATAATAGGTGCCCAGCATGGGCTAGCATAGTTCATAACTGAGCGAATATATTGTTTGTATGTAAGTGATGTTGTTTCCTGCTGATGTCCAAAGTTGTATGGTCTTGCGTTATCGTGCGAAAGAAGGACGTCTTCCAGTTTCTCCGGTCGAACTCGCTTTATATGTCTCTGGAGTCTCTGTAGGGTAGCAATATATGCCTCTCAGTTGATTGTTTGTCCTTTCTTCATAATGTCCACCAGAATCAACCCTTTCATGTCCCAGAAGATGGTGGCCATAACCTTTCCTGCAGAGGGAGCCATTTTGAACTTTTTCTTGCGTGGGGAGTCTGCGTGATGCCACTCCATGGATTGGCGTTTTGTTTCAGGTTCAAAGTGGTGTACTTAAGTCTCATCCCCAGTCACAATTCGTGAAAGGAAGTCATCCCCTTCTGTCTCGTATCGAACCGACGACTCAGAAACAACCTCTTTTCTTTGGGCTTTGTGATCTTCAGTCAGTTCTCGAGGAACAAACCGTGAACACACTTTTGAGTATCCCAGTTGCTCAATTATCGTATTCACACTTCCTTCAATAATTCCTAGCTCCAGTGATAGCTCCTTGTATGTGACGCGCCAATTTGATCGAATGATGCTGTTAACACGTTGCACAGTGTGAGATGTCACAGCCGATGCCGGGCGACCGCTGCGTGGCTCATCATCGAGGCTGGTTCTCCTTCTCTCCGATGATCTCACACGCAGGGTTGTCAGACTTTTTTATCTCATGGGGCCAGATTGAGCATCAAAAAGGGCCAAAACAGCCAAAAAGGAGCCAAACGCCAAAGGGCCAAAAAGGGGCAGCACTCCGCTAGTAAATTATATATAAAAGCCTTACCATGCAGTTGTGACTAAACACTGGAGTGCATAAAGAGCAAGTTCATTGAAACTACCATGTTTGAGAACACCTTTCCAAAATTTAGCAGCAGCATCAGGAATAGATTCTGCAAAAACTTCCTCTTCTTTCCAGTTGACAAAGTTAATTTTTCTATATTGTGCCTCTATTTGGTCTAAATAATTGGAATTGTGATACATTTGCAAAAAGGGCCAATAAGGGGCCAAATAAATTTTTGTGGGGCCAAACGCTTTTCAAATGAGCCAAATTTGTGAAATTTGGCCCCAAATGGACCAATCTGGCAACCCTACCTGAGTCACACGTTTAGACCAGCGTCCAACTGTGCTTCGATCAACAACAGCATCTCCGTAAACGTTTTGTAGACATTTATGAATATTTCCAACTGTTTCCTTCTCTGCGGTTAAGAACTCGATAACAGGTCTCTGTTTACGACGCATATCATTGTCAGACGCCATTTTCGAAACTGCGTTAACCATCGGTTTTATACAAGGTCGTTTAGAAGCGGTTTTATACAAGGAGGGGAGGTTCAAACTGGAAAAATCCGGTTATGTGAAGCGCAGAAAGTTCAAACTTCCGGCCCAAAAGACATTTCAGCCCCATGGCCTATTATTTAGCTAAGAAAAAAGGGTGGGACAAAATATATTGAGTGCCCCTTGTACATCGGCAATCTTTCGTTTAGGTATATAAAATTGAGGCTACAAATAAGCTACAAATAAGGCAAATAAAATGTAGGGTACTTTTGAATCTTTTCCTTTATTGCACCCCCAATTTCTTCTTTTCAATTCGTAACAATTTTGACAGAATATTTTCGTTAAAACTAACGAAAATATCACGACTTAACCTAACCAATCATCAAGGGCGTGCTGTTGACCTAACCGGGCATTCAATTAACCTAACTAGTTGATAAGGTTAAGGTTAAGTGGTGATATTTTTATTAAACCTACGGGAAAATTATTGAATACCCGATTAGGTTAATTGAATACCCGGTTAGGTCAACTGCACGCCCTTGATGATTGGATAGGTTAAGTCGTGATATTTTCGTTAGTTTTAACGAAAATATTCTGTCAAAATTGTTATTAATTGAAAAGAAGAAATTGGGGGTGCTATAAAGGAAAAGATCCAAAACTGCTGATCATCCCTACGTTTTATTTGCTTTATTTGTAGCCTCTAAACACAGTTCAGAGAGCATTTTGGCGATCTTTCGATTTTACATACCTAAAACGAAAGATCGCCGCCTTATTTGTAGCCTCGATTTTATGTACCTAAAACGAAAGATTGCCTGCCTATACATCCTGTAGTTTCACCACAAATGAGGTGTATACATTGGGGGTACAAAAAGTTTTCAGCAAAGTCACCTCAACATCTATTGTACGCATTTGAAATTTTCTGATTAAAGTATTTCCCCGAGCATATAATTTGTACAGTGGTGTGAAAAAATAATGCGTCACCTCCGAATTTTACGTGGTGATTAAAAAGTTTATATTTCCTTTCACATTTGTATTAATTATTAATTATTACTAGTACAGTTCCCGCCGCTTCGCTGACGGTTAGACAGGCTAAACTACAAAAAAAGAACCCAGCCGTGAAAATTTTGAGCTTCACATTGGGTCAACATTTCTGAATCTGGTATCTCCCAAAACCTTCTCACCCCCATTCATACAACTTGGGGGCTAACCCCCTCCCCATTACCCCCACACCTCCCCATTACCCCACCCATCCCCATTACCCCCACCCCCCCATTACCCCCATTGCTAAACTACAGAAAAGAACACAGTCATGAAAATCTTGAGCTTCACATTGCCGCCCGTAATACAATTTCTGAATTTTTTTACAATTTCTGAATTTTTTTCTCACAATTTTTTCTCACAATTTCTGAAAGTGTGACGGACGGACAGACAGACAGACAGACGGACGGACAGCTCTCTTATTACATATAATATAGATTAATAAATCTAAAAAAAAATTCTGGTATTGTAAAGAGAATTTAATAGAATATACAAGCGGTAGCTCGCTATCGCCCTCCGGATTTTTTTTTCACTATTTCATTTTTTTTTATTGGTTGTAGATTTAAAATTATATTATATGAAGCCCTCATAGGAAGAAGTGGCTAAGCGACAAAAGTATGGCATATCACATATATATCGGGTGGTCCGAAAAAAATGACGCATTTTTTAAAAATTAATATCTCAGTAACCCCCTTCCTTATCATGACAATTTTTATATGCAAGATACTTTCAAACTTCTTTTTTTGAATGCAAGAAACGGAATTCTGATATCTTTTATAGTTTTCTCGCAATTAACAAAAGTAACAACATGAGTCAAAAAAACAAAAAATCGCAATATAATATCCGTTTTTTTATACGATATCATTTTTATACGATATCATGCGATATTTTTACGATATCATGCGATATTTTTGCAAGTTATTACAAAACTCTACAGGAATGAACAAGTCAAATTGTGGATATTTTTATTTTTTAACAATTCGTCAGTACCCTTAATGATGTTGTCAGAGGAAGATCGTATTCTCATTAAAAATTGTTACTGTGAAAAAGGATGGAAGACTGGAAGGTTATTGCAAGAGTTTCCCGGCAAAAAGTGGAAAAGGCGTGCAGTGGAAAGACTCTTAAAGAAGATTCGCGAATCGGGAAGTACTGCCAGAAAACCAGAAGCGGTAGACCTAAAACAGCTTCGGTTCCAGAAAATGTGGATTACATCAACGATAAAATCTGCTCTCAAGAAGATAAACCAGGAAGTCATTTGTCACAATGAACAATTGCTAAACATTTGAATATTGGAAAGACTTCTGTACACCGAATAATTAAAGCACAAAAACTAAAAGCCTTCAAAAGAATAGTATCTTCTAGAAAAAGTGATACTGTTAAGGATAAGAAAAAAACAAGGTGCAGAAAGTTACTTGATAATTTCTCTGTCGTTGATATTAAAAGATAGTCTTCACGGATGAAAAAGATTTCACTCTAGAAATTCCGCGAAACCGTCAAAATGATGTTGTCTACGGGCGTGGTAAAAAGTGTGACATTTCAATAAACAGATTGTATCATGAAACGTCAAGATTCTCGAAAAAGGTTATGATATCTGCAGGGGTCTCTTGGAATGGCAAGACAGATGTTCATTTTATTGAAACTGAAAAGACAAAGGTGAATTCTCCAAATTACATTGAACTTTTAAGAACAAAATTGTTGCCGGATTGTCGTCGCCTGTATCAAGAAAATGATTTCATATTTCAACAAGATGGAGCACCGTCGCATACAAGCTACGCCACACAGTCGTTTCTGATTAGCAATACACCAAAATTAATAACGAAAAATGAGTGGCCACAACAAAGCCCAGATTGTAATCCTATGGACTACTCAATTTGGGAGTTACTAAAAGAGAAGGTTTACCGAGGTCGACGAGAAAAATTCACCGAATCAGAATTAAAAAGTAAAATACTTGAATCTTGGCAAGAAATTGGCATTAATGAAGTAAGAAGTATTATTTTTGTGTGGAAGAAAAGACTTAGATTAGTGTGTCAACAGAGTGGTGGTCCAATCGATCATTTACTGTAAATTAATTAGTTAAATTTCTGATTAAATTTTTCCTTTCTCATGATATTCGTTTTTTTGACCCATGTTGTTACTTTTGTTAATTGCGAGAAAACTATAAAAGATATCAGAATTCCGTTTCTTGCATTCAAAAAAAGAAGTTTGAAAGTATCTTGCATATAAAAATTGTCATGATAAGGAAGGGGGTTACTGAGATATTAATTTTTAAAAAATGCGTCATTTTTTTCGGACCACCCGATATATGGCATATCACTGGATGGTACAATCGTAACCACCAATACTTTATAAAATATCGGTAATATAATTACAAATATTGTAATGAATCGCAACTGCAAATCGATGAAAGAATGGAGCTTAATATTCCAATTAAATTGTGAGTCCTTTCGGGCTATCCAATCAGTCACAAATGTAAAGAAAAAAAAGTCATTTTTTTTTCACTTTTTCATGTATTTTTTTATTATATTATATGAGGCCTTCATAGGAAGTGGCTAAGCTACAAAATTAAAAAAAAACGCCATTACCCCCATTACCCCCACCCCTCTACTCCATTACCCTCCTACCCCCACTCCCCCATTACCACCACACACAAAAGTAAAAAAGCCATTACCCCCAACCCTCTCCCTCCGGGAGGGTAGCAGTATATGTATATATCACAGTATAAATGTGAAGCTCAAGGTTTTCACGGCTGCGTTCTTTTCTGTAGTTTTATCGCGGTGCTAGGGCCTTCGGACCCAGTAACCGGTGACCTTGGACAGAAACTTGACAGAGCACATCGTCAGCTCGTGGTGGTTGCAGAATTTTCCAATGTGCCGTTTAGGCTGTGCACGGTTCCGAAAAAAGCGGACACACACACACACACACACATTTTAGCTCAATAGTATATTAGATTATTCTGATTAGAATGTTTGGGAAATTTGATAATATGGTGGTCTTTTTACCGATTATGTGACCACACCTGAAAAATGCTCTCCTATAGGAAATTTTCTATTTAAAAATGACCCTCCCCCCCTTAAAATAGAAATGATCATATGAGTATCAATGTCTTTAAAAATAATCCCCCTTAAAATAGAAATTATTATACAAGTATCAGATTGACCTGTCCAAAGGTTAAGTATATAATCATCTTGAAATATGATAAGTACATCTTGCTCTGATCTCTCTCTCTCTCTTTCTACATATATATATATATATATGTGTGTGTGTGTTGGTGAATTCCCTTACAGAATAGACATGTAGTTCTTTAGGAAAAATTGCGATTACATGTTATATTGTGGTTGTATCATATATCACATAGTATGCGGTTGGGGTATATATAACCTTGGTTTAGCTTCCGCCCGAATTGTTCATTCTGATGAAGGTCAAGTTTGTTACTCCACCTTAGACCTACAGTTTAACGTGGAATCCGAACCACGCCGCACCAGCAGCCCAGCGTCTTAACTACTAGGCTACCCAGGGGACCTATTTATCTACCAACCAATTTCTTATTGTGTGGAAGGATGAATAGCTGGGTTTTGCTGCGCTTCGCCTGCCGTCACTGGGTCTCGATCCCGGGGCCGATGGATTCGTAGTCAGCGACGCTAACCATTACACAACCGAGGCGCGTATATATTCGGTAACAGAAGTTTTGTCCCTCCGAAAATTATAAAATACATAGATCCCATTTCTTCATTTCTTTCCTGCTTTTACAATATGTTCAGTTCTCATGGCAACTGAAAACCATTCGCGAAAGAAATATTTATTTTTCTCCTGTTTTTCCTTTTGCGATAAAGTCATGAGTTTGGCATTTGTGTATGACGTATGAAACAATAGTACCAACTTTGAATCTAGAATTCAGTAAGATGAGGTACTTTAACTGTAATAATTTATATCTACAATTTAACGTATAAAGTTAGGACACATTTAATTATAATAAACGCACGAATATTTACGTACATTTGTAGATAGATATTATTGATCTGTAGAAATGGAGTAATTTATGGAGCGTTGATGAAAGTTTATACTGCGGACGTTTTAGAAGCAAAAGATGTGAATTCCGTCTCCGTCTCCACGAAAACTATCGAAAGGAACCTTTTTTCCGCATCTTTTGTGTCTCGCTTTATTACTTAAAATAAAATATGTTTTTCTCAGACCTTTCTCTTTAGTTTAATATAATATCATCTTAATAATTATTATGTTAGAAAATTTCAGATTAGACGCGAACAGTAACATATTAAGACGAGATAATCTATGTCAGTTATTATTTTGTATCCGTTGCACCGTCAAAAGTCGTATGATAAGGAGAGAGACCTACAACTGAACCTGGATTCAGAACCAAGGGTGGGTACAGATTTGAAAAACAGTACATTGGTTTCCCATTCAACCACTTACTAGACCCAATGTCGTTTCACTTCGCTGATCTCATAAGCGGTTGGAAGACGTGGGTAAGCCATTTATGCTTCCCAATTTAAAATACAGTGTTTATAAAGTCCCTATCTATTTCAGTGAAAACGTAGCAAAAAGGGTAAAATTCAATAACAATATAATAGAAGGCATACATTTAATGAATAATTAAGCATATGATTCTACATGAGCACCATCAGTATCTCTACAGAGTTCGAATCTGTCAGCAGCATTGCGGAATACATTTTGGAGCATGACAGGGGTTATTTTTGTAACTGCTGTTACGATACGAGCGCGTAAATCTTGTAGATCTGTAACCCTCGTTTAATAGACGTTTGATCCAAAGAAATCCAAGGGCGTTAGGTCGGGAGATGGAGCCGCCCAGGGCCTGTTGCCTCCACGTCCGATCCACCGATTTGGAAATCGTTCAGTTAGGTACTCCCGAACAATGTTTGCGTAATGACAAGGTGCCCCATCTTGTTGAAAGACGACGGTGTTTAAAATGCCATCTGAATGAAGCTGGGACATTTACGTGCTCGTATCGTAACAGCAGTTACAAAAATAACCCCTGTAATGCTCCAAAATGTGTACCACAATGCTCCTGACAGATTCGAACTCTGTAGAGATACTGATGGTGCTCATGTTAGAATCATATGCTTAATTATTCATTAAATGTATGCCTTCTATTATATTGTTATTGAATTTTACCCTTTTTGCTACGCTTTCACTGAAATAGATAGGGACTTTATAAACACCTTGTATACCAAACCATTTATCATTTCAGTAGTACTGTATCACAAAACACAGTTCCTAAAAAATGGTTTACATACAAGTCGTTCAGAATGTGTTCATAAGGAATGTCAAGAAACATTTTTCAATTTCGCTTAGTTCATATGACAATTGAAGACCAACATAATATATTAGTGCAGCGGGAGAAGGGGATAAGCGACAAAACCGACGAAATGCGTTTTTTGTTTGAAAAGACAGTTTATTCTTCCCTCTTTCACCTCCAATTGGCAGATATCCCATTTTGTGACTGGAAACAGCCCAAATTTCTATTCACAAAAATCCTCGCCTTCTTTTCGGTAGATTATTCAGGTCCAACTCACACGTTAACTGTAACAGACTTCCCAAAGTAGTGTTTCCACTCACAAAATGGGATATCAACCTTTTTGATTTAACGACACATTTTCTTCTCAGCTCGACCCTCGCGGCACACCGAACCGAATTTTGCCAAGTCATTGTGTATTCTATTTTCATCACTCACTCGGAAAATACAGTGATGTAGTTTAGTTTCTTCTAATTACGAAAGTAAGTCCCTAATGCATTAGGGACTTTGTCACGGTACCACCGGTTGCGAAGTGATGCTATAATGTGAATTGGTATTCAGAATGTAAATAGTTTAATAAAACTCGTAGGATTTCGTTAGCTTTATTGCCGTTCCGACATTTTCGATGTATGGCGTCGATAAATGTACATTTCCCTATTAATGCTATATTATATCATAACATCTGAAAATAAAAACTTAATTTGTGACGTCATTGTGACGTCAGAAACAAAACTCCGTTTCTTTTTTCTTTATGGACAACTTATATACAGGGTGTCCCGTAAGTCTGGACCCATAGGGAAAAATAATAAAATTACAAAATAGTCCAAAAATTTATTACATAATCTGTTCAAAGTGTCCGCCGTTGTGTCGCACACATAGTTGAAGACGCAATCTCCACTGCGACAGCACTTTCTGAATCACAGTCGCAGAAATTTCTTGACACGCTTCCACAATGCGTGCTTTAAGGTGGAAAATGTTCTGAAGTTTGACCTCGTACACTTTGGCTTTCAAGTGGCCCCACAAATAAAAATCATAATAAAAAAATAATAATAATAATATAATAATAATAACATAATAAAAAAATATATTATAAATCCCTATGGGTCCAGACTTACGGGACACCCTGTAGATAGAACAATTGTAGCAAAGTAATTATATAAAATTATAAAACTATGTTCTAAATTCTACGTATTTTTAACGCGACAATTATGTTTTAAAATAAAACAAAAATCACGCAATTATTTACTCAAGTGCGTTTGACAATATTTCGGAGGTTATGACTCAACAACAGAAGGAATTTAACTCACTTTCATGATCTTTTAACATGGAGAGAGAAAGTGGTTATCATGAAACAATACAGGATAGGAGAGGAGTCTTTCTAGGAATGATAGAGGATGGATCATCCATCAGTGAAGTTACTGAACGTTTTCATATTCATAAAAAAGAAGAGTACAGCGCTGGGTTGCGCACTATCTACGCCATCGTAGAACATCTGAAGCTCAGGATGCAGCTGTTGTAGATAATATGCAACGTTATCGTGACCAAACAGTGAAAAAGAATAATAATGGTGCGTTTGTTGTTCTGTATAACTGTATAACCTTCATATACGTACATGTTTCGCCTATTACCCAGTATATGCAAATTTATGAATGAATACCAATAAAATTGTAAATATAGTTTTTCAGTAAATGTACCTGGAAACTATGAATTATAAACTTATAAATTAACTATTATTATTATTATTATTACTATTTTCCCACTATTCTTGTTCTTATTAGAATAATATTAGCTAATACTCGATGGATTTTACATGTACATAATTATTGGTAAAATGGTTTCTTATTTTGAAATAAATATACTGTAACGCGAAATAAATTCAGTAATTTCCGACCATATTCATAGACATCCATTTACAACTTTAGGGAACATTGGTCAACTGGCTCTACCTTGGAGCGGTCTTAGGCCGGCCGCATACAGGATCGTCTTGCGACTCACGACTCATGACTTGGGTCGTGACGACTCGAGTCGCGTGTGATTTTACATTGACAGACTGGGAGCCTCGCGCACTGCAGTGACCGCGACGCGACTCGAGACTTGAGTCGTCAGTCGTGAGTAGCAAGATGATCCTGCGTGCGGACGGCCTTATGTTATTCAGCGATTGGTGGAAAACAATATTTTCCCAAATATTCCTGCCAAAAAATCTTTGTTAACACAGCAACAAAAGCCTGTTAGATTGAACTTTGCTCGTACGTATCTTGACCTTGAAGAGGATATTTGGCGCGAAGCTGTATTTTGTGATAAAAAGACTCTTCACTGAGTGTCATGAGCCAGGTCATTGCTACCGCACCATAAGCGCCGCGAAGCCGCCCGCGATACTAGATATCTTGAGTCCAACGTTCAAACAATAGAAGAGAACAGACGAGTTAATGAAGGGGTGTGGAAATCAGGGTTGCCAGACGTCCCTATTTCTGTTGAACTGTCCTGACTTGCCAAGTAAAATCCCGAGTCCCAAACCCGAGTCCCGATGTACAATCAAATCAGAAATGCGACATAAAGATGGTACAATTTTTCAAGAATTATCCCAATGAAAATAATTTCTTCAAAATAATATCTTTTGTTTTTTCAATTCCCAATTCAAATGCGATTTTGGAACGGATATTCAGTTTGATGAGCGCAACTTGGCGCAAAGAACGGAACAAATTACTTTTAACAAATTTGGAAGCTCAGCTGATGGTCAAAGAAAATCGCAAAAATGTCATGTAAGAATTCCCGAATATTTTTGAAAACTGAGCAAGGGGTTGAAGTTCTAAGAAAAGCAAAGTCAAGTAAAAAAGTACCTATAAATTAACTGTTCAGAAACATAACTGTGAAACTAACTTAAAATCTATATTTCTTCGATTAAATTAGGTCTCTCATTTCCCAAATAGATATAATCTGTTTATTTTCAATGATATTTTGTAATAAAAATGCCTTACCATTATTCATTTTATTTTGAGCGTAAAATGTAAGTAAATATATACAGTAATAGAAGCGAATTAGAATAATTATGCGAGTGTCGTGGCGTCAACATTAAAGGTATTATTCTTTCTAAAAATAGGAATTATTATTATGTTTTATTTCTTGAATTGTTCTTTATGGTTTTGTTGAGTAAATAATTTTTTTTTTTCTGTAGTTTATGTGTAGTTATTCTATTATTTTCAATTTACAAGTCGTGTAAAAAAAGGTCTTGCGTCCCGACTTGGCAATTTCAAAATCTGGCAATCCTGGTGGGTATGGGTGCCTGCGGTTGGAATTGGTGAAGTTACAAAGATTGAAGGACGATTGGCAGGCGAACACTATGTCGACATATTAAGTGATGTCTTCTACCAAGTGTTAAGGCCTAATTTATTCCACAAGGAGACAATGACTGATAATAGCAATGACATGATATCATTTGATTGGCCCGCAAACTCTTTGGACTTAAACCCAATTCAATACGTTTCGGGTACAAGAATTTGGAACTGAGATTAATGAGATTAATCTTTTGTTTCGGGTACAAGAATTTGGAAATGAGATTAATCTTTTAAGGCACATTACTGATGTATGCGAAAAACTGCAAAGAACTCCAAAGTATTTTGAAAGTCTCGTAGCATCTACGAGTATGCGCAGATGCTTCACCAATATCCAAAATATTAAATATTACATGGCATTCTATTCGTTTCATTCCATTCCTTATGAGACCATTCTAAGAGACCGTAGACCGTCTTTTTAAGTATTTTTTAAATACAACTGAAATGCATTATATGATAACTGTAATGTTATATTTTAAATTGGGAAGCATAAATGGCTTACCCACGTCTTCGACATTGGGTCTTGTAAGTGGTTGAATGGGAGACCAATTTATTGTTTTTCGATTCTGTACCCATCCATGGTACTGAATCTAGGTTCAGTTGTAGGTCTCTCCTATCATACGACCTTTGACGTTGCAACGGAAAAAATAATAACTAACGTAAATTATCTCGTCTTAATATTTTACTATTCGTGTGTAATCTGAAATTTTCTAACATAATAATTATGAAGATGATATTATATTAAACTAAAGAGAAAGGTCTGAGAAAAACATACTTTATTTTAAATAATAAAGCAAGAAACAAAAGGTGCGGAAAAAAGGTTCCTTTCGATAGTTTTCGTGTAGACGGAATTCACATCTTTTGCTTCTAAAACGTCCGCAGTATAAACTGTCATCAACGCTCCATAAATTACTCCATTTCTCCAAATCCATAATATCTACGTAAATATTCGTGTGTTTTATTGTAATTAAATATGTCCTAACTTTATACATTAAATTAGAGAGTAGACTCGCGATGATTCGCGAGTTAGGGACCGATAAAAGTCGTGAATTGTGAAATTGCGAATTATAGTTTAATGTATTTAAATGGGAAAAATTAGTTTGGTTCCGGAGGCCAAAGAATACACCCAAAAATAATCAAAATACACTTTAATATCTAGAAATATGTACATCACTTAGCCTTGAAAAATGAGGTAACTTTCGTTTGCTGGCTCGTGTAATGCTCTCAATCACTCCCAATGTCCTCTCCATGTCAGGATCCTTCTCCATGGCGAGTTTCTTTGCTTCGTTCATGTAGGTCTTTGTAGGACATGAACATCCGCAGGTCCGCTACGGAGCAGTCACTTTTCTGCCTCGTTCGCTGTTCGTCTTCGGCCTCGCCTGCTTCTTCTTTCTCCTCTTGCCTCTTTCAATTTTCTGCCATCTGGAGCACTTCCTCAGCAGTAAGACGCTCATTCATGGTGACGATGAGCTCTTCGACGTCTCTCGGCCAGATGTGGAATTATAAATCTGAACTTGAGCGCGAATTATGAAATTATGGCGCACATTATCGAAAAAGGGACTTAATTAGGTCATCGCGAATTAGAAAAATCTAATTATAAAATCGCATTTTAGCCGTATTATTAATTTATAAATAATTTAATAATACGGCTAAAATGCCTCATATTACTTCTAGATTTAAAGTTGGTACTCTTGCTTCATACGCCTTACACAAATGTCACACCCACCACCTTATCGCAAAAGAACAGGAAAACAGGAGAAAAAATATTTATTTCACTGAGTTTCAGTTGCCATGGGAACTGATGTACTGTATACTGTAATTGTCTTCATTTTCTCATAATATCACAGTCATCTGAAAGATAATCAGTTAGTATATGGCCCAGATACTGGGTCACTTCTGACAGTATTCGTATCATTCAATTGAAATTTATGAAATTTTATATACTTTTAGTCCTTGGTCCTCATAATCATAACTTTTAGTAGAATTATATTTTATAGTATTATCTTTTCCATACCCAACGGCATATTCAGATAAGACTATTGTAATATATTAAAGGTATATCAAACTATCAAAATTGTTTGTATAAATAAAAATCAATTCTCTGTTTGAAGATACCGTAAAACTTTACGTAGACTATTCTTTTTTTGAATAAACGTTTTGGCATTTTCTATTTTATATAAAAACAGTATTTGTAAATAATTAATTGGAGGAATAGCACTAATTGGCAACTGCGTATTCATTTATCTCTCTCTCTCTCTCTCTCTCTCTCTCTCTCCTCGAGGAGACACTGAATCCACGTGAACTAATTTGCACTTAATCTTATCACAAAACATAAAAATTAAACCTTATTTATCGGTACTTATCAAAAGCAACATTTAAATTAGTAACTTATAAAAAGGTAATATTATTACAGGGCTCCCACATGTTCTCAAAGCCTAAAAAAACATTTTTTTTTGTTTTCAGCCAAATACCTGAAAAAGTCCTAAAACAATTAAAAACAAACAAACAACCTCAACTTTTGTTGAAACAGTTTGCGCGCGTTATTTTTATATTTATATATATTTTTTTTTGGTAACTCAAACCTACTTTCAACTCCTCATTTATAGAATGTAATCACATTCGCACATGTGCAACATACTTGCCTCATTCATTTTTCAGACTTCTGTTAAATGCACAGATTGTATGTCTCGCAATCAGACAACATACAACACTGGCTTGAAAAACAATAATTATTTTTTAATGAACTTACTGAAATTTGCGTGTGAATGTGGTGGTGGTGGTGGTGGTACTGGTGTGGCTGAAGTGGGAGGAAGGAGGTCACGTTGTTCAAAATAAATCATTTTTAGAGATACTTTTTGCATTTGTGCTTTTTTGTGCCCCATATATTTCTTAATGAACTGTAAGAAATACCTGAAAAAGGTCCTACATTTCACTTAAAAACACCTGACAAAAATCCTTAGTTTTTTTAGAAAACCCTAAATACCTAAAAAAATTACTTTAAGGGTGTGAGAACCCTATTATTATTTATTATTATTATATTATTATTATTATTATTATTGTTTTACGTAGATTCTTCAATGAATTAATTTATTTGCCTACTTGACGACAGCTTTAATACTAAATACTTCGTCACGAGACTTATATTTTTAACGTAAACTTATCTCGAACAACAAAATGTTTCTTTGGCACCGGTGCCAGCCTGGTATTTTGGCACTTGGCACTGGGGAATGAGCGAAACAAACAAGATTACACTAACCAACGTAAAAATTAATGCGTAGATTGCAGGGCCGGATTAAGACCTTTAGAGGCCCTAAGCACTTAAAAGATTTTGGTGCCCCATATATATGTAATTCAAAATATAAACAAAAATAAACCATAAAATAAAATTTTATTTTTTGAAATGAAACAAAACTTACAGTAAGATGGAAAATAATATTTATTTTTGTATACTTCCACTTCATTTATATTTGAAAAGTTTTCTCCTACTTTTTTTAATTGCAAAGTCTTTGATCAGATCCTCAAAACTAATCTTACGTAACACATCTGCTTCTATACTTAGTAGAGATAAGGCATCCAGCCTGCCTTGTTGCATAGTTGTTCTGTTGGTATTTTTAATATACTTCAACTGAGAAAATGAACGCTCAGCTGAGCAATTTGTGACCATTAATGTTAAAAATATACGAAAGGCAATTTCTACATTTGGGAAGGCACACTCAATATTGTCTTCTACAATTATTTTATAAAGTTCAGCATGACTGAATCTTGTTTTTACATTTACTATAGCACACGAAAATATTTAATCTATATGTATTTTTAATATGGCGCTCAAAGATTTGATATAAACAAAATAATAACGCAAAGCGTAAAGTGTGCGATTACAACGAAATATATTTATTCTCTCAAAAGGGTTGTTGTTCACTACAAATTCAAACAATGAAAAAAAATAAATACTATATATGAATATATATAATTCAGTTTTCAACAGCTTATAGGCTATAAGCCGCGATTATAATAGTATAATAAATCCATGGTAAATCCGACAATGGAAAATTTCTGTGGTGCCCCCCTTCCCTTGATGCCCTAAGCACGGGCTTATTTTGCTTAATGGTTAATCCGGCCCTGGTAGATTGCAAATAACAGTAATTTACAATAACATTTCCCTGGTGAGTGAGGTTAGATCTATCAGGTTATAGGTTAGGTTAGGTGAGGTTAGATTAATCTAGGTTAAGTTAGGTTAAGCTACGTTTGTGTATCGATTAGAGTACGTAAGTTCGGCAAAATTATCATAATTTATCATAATGCAATGAACAGTATGCATGATTCATTAGGATGTGTCGAATTTTTCAACTTTCAAATTCCAAATATGAGGGGTGCTAAAAAGTTGCAGCATGACTTAGAATTCTAAATATTTTTGTTAATTTAATATAATTTAGTTTTGCTTGGTAAGAAGCTACATAAAAATAGTGACTTTTTTGACTTTTTTGTGGAATATATAATAATTATTATATTAATAATTATATATGCTGTATATATAATGCACTGCTGTTTTTGCTTATTTCACGGGTTGAAACATATTCATCAGTGTGCTGAAGATTACTTGTCCGTCAGTGCTACCATTCTAACCAGTGGGAATTGACCTACAATGGCTTCTAAAAGGAGGACAAGACTGGGGACATTCACACATATGAGCAACCTAATTGGAACTGGTAGAGAGTTGTTGCCCTCTGAACTCCCAACTCTGCGAGACGTTCTGAAATATGGGCTACTGCTAAGAGAACAAAGTGGTGAGGATGTGAGAAACTACCCAGCAGCCAGTCTTGCAAAGGACATTTACCCTAAAGTGCTTGAAACAGTTCTTTTGTAGCCCTCGTTGTAAATTCACGAGTCACAATCTTAAACAAGATCCAAGAGAGCTGGGAGCAGGCCAAAAACATATCTCTTGGGAGAGGAAAGCTACATGTCAAAGAGGCTTTCATTGCAAAACTTGACAAGCTTTTTGACATCCTCAGTTGCAAGTGTAAAATTGTTCTCTGCTCTGAATTTGGCTGCCTTGCAGATGCTGGTTGCAAAAACGAAACTCACATTAACTGTGAATGCCCTAGGGAGATGAAGATCCCTGTGAAGGAACTTGCTTTCATTAAAGGTCAGAGAGACAAGTCTGGTTCTATTGGACCACATCAGATTGGTTTGCCAGATCAACCTGAGCACAACAGACAAGTCAAAAAGCAGAAGCGGCAAGAAGACGAAAGAAGAAGGTTTGCTGAATATAAGCAGACAAGTAAGCAGGATGTTTCAATGCCATCAAATGAAATAATTTTCTCTGATGATGAAAATGAAGAACAAATAGCTGATGCTCAAGATGGAAAGGATGGAAGTTATGAAGTGACATTAGAAATACCAAGCACGTCTTCAACTTCCAATAAAGCCAGAGTACAACACATTAGAAATACCTAATGTTGCTATGCATAGCATCAGATATGGTGTTGGCCTGCGTGCCACAGCTGCCATCACCACTGCTGCCTTTATGGATGCTGGCTTGATCACTGAAGAAGACAAGAGACTTGTAGTTGATCACAATAAAGTCAAGAGGGCCCAAGAAAAAGTTATGAGATCCCTGGATCAGGAATTTGATGATCTTTGTAAGAAGGGTGAAATTGACTGCATCTTCTTTGACGGCCGTCAAGATACAACTAAAGTTATGCTGAAAGCAGACAATTCAGATCGTCAGTTCCCCAGCATCATCAAAGAAGAGCATTATTCTGTGTGCAGTGAGCCAGGTGGAAGATATCTCTACCACTTCACTCCTGAGAAAGGCTCAACGAGAAAAAAACCTGCTGAAGTTATTGCTGATAATCTTGTAGATTTCATGAAGAAGAAGGGCATTGATAAAAGCCTGCAGGCCATTGGAGGTGATTCTACAAATGTTAACACTGGCTGGGAGGGTGGTTCCATGCATTGGGTAGAGGTCAAGCTTTGCCGTAAGCTGATCTGGTTGGTTTGTGCCCTCCACACTAACGAGTTACCCCTGCGACACTTGATCACAGCACTGGATGGAAAGACCTTGTCTAACAACAAGTGGACAGGTAACATTGGCAAGATGCTAGACACTGCAACCGAACTTGAAATTGATCCTTCATTCACCAAACTCTCAATTGGAGAGCCTCTTACTTCACTGAGTGACAATGTCGTAAAGGATCTCTCTACTGATCAAGCGTACGGGTATAGGATCACACAGGCCATAAGGATAGGAGAACTTCCCACAGATCTGGCCCTTCTTGAAATTGGTCCAGTGAGCCATTCAAGGTGGTTGACAACAGCAAACAGGCTTTGTCGCATATGGGTTTCAAAACATGGCCTTAAAGGCAAAACCCTCAACAACTTAAGACTGATAGTGGAATACAGTGTTGGTGTGTACTACCCCTGTTGGTTCAACATCAAAGTAAAACACTCTTGGGTGGAAGACCCACGCCACATCTTGTTTCAGCTGCGGCTAGTTAGGCTGCAAAAGAAGGCTGTAGTGGATGCTGTTTTGCTAACCATCAAGCGCTCAGCATGGTATGCATTCAGCGAAATGATAATCCAGACACTCTTGTGCGCAGATGACAGTGAGGAGAGGAGAGCTGGTGTCCAAAAGATTGTTGACATGAGGGGTGGAGATGATGACACAGAATCAAAGCAAGACTTGATGAAACTTGTTTAAATATTTTTTTTTACTGATGTCATTACTTTCTAATGTTGTTTTATGATTACAAGGATATGCTTTATGATTACTAGGATATTTTTATGCAGAGAAACTAAAATTTTTATAGCATTACCTGACATTTTGAGAAGCTAAAATTAATAAATGTTTTCCGAGAGCAATTTATGTGCTTTTTAATCAAACGTAGATTTATCAAGCTAAGTGTTGAGCAATCACAAAAATAATAGCAGATTTGAATTCTTCACATCCAAAAACATATTTTTAAAACCCCTCAGTGAAGGAATTGGCAAAAATTAATTTTCACCTCCCAAATTGACACACCCTAATGATTCATATCTATTTTGATGCTTATAGCGTTAGTTCACATTGAAGATATTGAATGATTCTTCAGGAGCAAGATGTGCCATGAGTTTGTGTTCCCCCCACCCTTCCTCTCCCAAAGCAACACAAATGAACCTGTTTCACTCACGAACACATTCATATTACCTTAGGCTTGCTCTACACAAACTGAACCAAGAATTCATTGCTTCTGCAATTTCAAACCTTCCGTTGTTCACGTTTCTTCAGTTTATTTCTATATAATATTAACACATTTATTGGTAATTCTCATAAATTTTTATAGAAAGGTCTCGAACTTTATCCAAAAATAAGCAAAATTATAATTCAACCAAGTAACTGTATTGTGATCGCAACTACAACCCATTTGGGCTAAGTTTCTTCAAACACCCAAACACTTTTAACTCAATCTAATTTTATTTTCCGACTAAGCCTAGTTTATATGTTAGTCTAACTACACTGAAAGTTAATTTTTTCTTACCTCTTTCTTATAATGTTGAATTTATACTGTAGATACATATTTATTTACACACACACACACATTCACCCTCATGCCCTTCCTTATATGTTCATACCCATACATATGCTCATCACATATAGTGATGCGACGTGTTTTTTCTCGTTCGTTTTTCAAATATCAGGTTGTAACATAAATTCTGCTCCATTAGAAAACGGACGATAGATAATAGAATAACCTCAAGATAATGTGAAAGTCAAATATCAGGTTGTAACATAAATTCTGCTCCATTAGAAAACGGACGATAGATAATAGAATAACCTCAAGATAATGTGAAAGTTTTAGAAATGTTGCAAAATACACGCGGCGACAGGTTCGCACAGGTTTTATCACGATACAGAATAACTTAGGCTAGTGTAGGATTAGGCTAATGAATATTTTCTCTGGTGTTTTTCATACAGTTACAACGCCACCCCTACGATATTACAGTAATTGAAAAAACATGGAGCCCACGAAAGAACATATTCGACATGTGATGCTGTATGAATTCCATAAAGGATCTAACGCTAGTGAATCTGCAAAAAACATTCAAAGAGTTAATGGAAATGATGTTGTGAGCGAATGGATGTGTAGGAGATGGTTTGAGAAGTTCAGAAATGGAGACTTCAGTCTGAAAGATTATCAACGAACAGGACGACCAAATGAGTTAGATGAAAAGTTGCTGAAATCAACAGTGGAGGAAAATCCAACGGTAACTGTAAGAGAACTTGGCCTGCAACTCGGCGTTAGCCATATGACCATTCATCGTCATTTTAAGCTGTTAGGAAAAGTAGTGAAGGTTGGAAAATGGGTTCCGCATGATTTGTCACAAGCGAATCTTCAACATTGAATCGATATTTGCACATCACTGCATTCTCGGCAACTGCAGGCACTGTTTTTGAATCGGATCGTCACTGAGGATGAAAAATGGGTCCTCTATAACAATATTAAGCGTCGACATCAGTGGCTTAGCCGTGAAACAAAGCCTGAACCTCAGCCAAGGAATGGACCCCATCCAAAGAAAATTTTGCTATGCGTTTGGTGGGATATGCAAGGAATTATTCATTTTGAGCTTCTGCCAGATAACCAAACAATCACAGCTGAAGTCTACTGCCAACAACTCCAACGACTGAAGATGGCATTACAAGAAAAACGTCCTGCATTAATTAATCGCAGAGGTGTTCTATTCCACCAGGATAACGCGCGCCCTCACACTACTCGAAATCACCACTGTCCAATTGGAGGCATTTGTTGGGAAAAAATGCCTCATCCACCTTATTCTCCGGACATCGCACCTTCAGACTATCATTTATTCAGAAGTCTGCAACACCACCTAGCTAGACAGAAGTTGCAATCCAGGGAAACTATCGAAAACGAAGTGATCGCTTTTTTAACTCAAAACCAAGGGATTTCTTCGAACGTGGCATAAAAACTTTTCTACAGGTGGGAGGAGGTTATAGAAAAAGAAGGGAATTATATTGATGATTAATTTGTCATTATGGCATTTAATTTTTGTTGTGAATAAACTAAAAATTCGAGTAAATTTGTCTTTATAAGTCCCTTAATTTTATTCTGAATGAACTAAAAAATCGAGCAGAATATATGTTACAACCTTATACATTTAAAAAAAACATAGACTCACCTCTTTTTTTTAAATGTTGCTCAAAAGTATTTTTATTTAAAATATAAACCTAAAAATAATCAAATAAGGTGAAGAACTTTCTTCTGATAAACCTTAGGATCATATAAACTCTTACTGTTGAATATCGTACAGACTGTCGAAGAAATAGTGGTGCAAAAATAATCAGTCATTGTTCTTATTAATTAATACGCGTACAATATACTGTATATATGGTTGTTTACGTTTACGAATTGTCCAAGTTTAGAACACTTTCACAAGATGACCATAATTTGTTACTTCAATGTGTATTCCACGGTCGCACTCCACTAGCAAGATAATCTTGTAGAGTGGATCCAGTGACCTCTGTTTCTTTGGCGGAGTTCTGCTAGATAATTGGGTTTGTCGCAATACACAATTGTCCTAACATACCTGCATAGATAAAAATCCAAAGAGGTTCAGGAGGGTGATCGAGGTGGCTATGCTATCGGTTCACCACGGCTAATCCAGGGCTGAAGAACGGTTGCGTCTTGAAAATTGCGAACAGTAACGGCATAGTGAAAGATTACACTTCACTTGCGAACTCCAGTAGCCCTTAGTTTAGTTGGAGGAGAAAAAGATGTCCGCACTATATTAATACAATTTGCTCCAGTCACAGTCAGGGGCGTCCGCAGGATTTTTCGCAAGGGGGGGCAAAACTAACCTATTAGTTCTTAGTTCTTATTAGTTCTTTATTAGGTAGAAAAAAAAATGCACTGCGACCACTACGAGTAAAAACCGTCATCTCCCCTTATCATAGCCTGCTTTCGGTGCTAAATTTATGTACTACTTAGTATTACTAAGTACATAAATTTAGCACCGAAAGCAGGCTATGATAAGGGGAGATGACGGTTTTTACTCGTAGTGGTCGCAGTGCATTTTTTTTTCTACCAGTCAAGTCCATTTTTTATATGTTATATGATACTATGATTAACTATAATCGTGTAAGTTTCAGTGAAATTGACCAAAAGGTTTTCGAGAGAAAAAAATAAATAAAACACTCAATATAATGATCTTTGCAAATAATTCCATTACTATATCTTTCAGTATAGTTTATTTAACACTTCTAAGTTCAACGACACGGCACTTCGGTAAAGTAAAGGTAAAGTAAACGACATTTCCTTGAATGTGGAAACACTGACTGAGCTGCAGTAGAATTATAGAAGTCGTTGCGTGGGCAAACACAAATTTCCAAGGGAGGGCAACTGCCCCCTCTTGTCCCCCCTCCGGACGCCCATGGTCACAGTACAAGTGTCAAACAAAATGGATAGATTATGCAGTTACGTGACAAAACATCAAACGTTAACTTTTGTATATCCCGTTCATGTTGATGTGTTTTAGCGCTGAATAGGCCACCTCGATCACCCGACTTAACTCTTTTGGACTTTTATGTATGGGATTATGCTAAAACACTCGTGTATCATAACAAACGCAGTTAGCTAGCAGAACTCCCTCAAAGAATCAAAGGTTATTGGAGCCATTCCACAAAAGAAGCTTGCTAATGTTCTAATGAAGTTTGATCGTCAAATGCACACTGTAGCGACGGATGATGGTCATCTTGTGGATGTGTTCTAAATTTAAGCAGTTTGGAAATGTAAACAACCATATAGACTGTAAAAATATAGGTACTTTGCTGATAGTAAAAAGCTAAGTACAATAATTACTGTTGCATACTGTGTGTATGTACAGTGCTCTGTAGCCAGAGCTGGGCACTTGCGGCATATTTTGCGGTACTGCGGTACTACCAAACTACCAAACCGGTACCAAACCGGTACGCGGAAATTTGAATGCGGTAGCGGTACTGCGGTACTTTCAGCGATCCTTTGCGGTACTGCGTTATGCGGTTCCGGTTTGCGGTTTGCGGTAGTACCGCAGTACCGCAGTACCGCAAAATATGCCGCAAGTGCCCAGCTCTGCTCTGTACAATTAATTTCCCTACAGATATTTTAAAATTGCGTGTCAACAAGTACATTAATATAGCTTTCCTCTCCTGACTGCTACTAACTATGAAAACCAGAAGTTGAAAATATTGTATTAGATGTCTTACAGGTAGTAGCGCTTCTCAAACAAGGGGTCGCGGGAAGTGCCCGGGGGGGGGGGGGGATCCTGGTGCTTTGCAAAAAAATCAGCCAACATGGAAAATCAAAGTTTATTTTTCCAGTGAAAATTAAAAAATATACAAACAGACGGAATCTTTTTTTTTTAAAGTGAAAAACTCTTGTAATGCTTCAGTTTTACAGATAAAATTATTTTCTGTTCGCCGTAATTCATCTTCACCCATTAGTGGCCATTGGTAGAATTTCTACCGCCAAAATTGTTTGTCATTATTGCATAATTTTTTCTTGTATTCACGTGATCTTCGGTATGAGTCATTGATATGACGCAATCTAAAAGATTGCGTCATATCAATGACTCATACCGAAGATCACGTGAATACAAGAAAAAAGTGATGCATAATAACAAACAATTTTGCGCGTACGAAATTCTACCAATGGCCACTAATGGGTTAACTGTTAATCTTTGTCTTTCAATGATAATATGTGCTTGCTTTGTATTTGTTAATCTTCTTAATTCAGTCGAATACACTAAACGCAAAGTAACACACATAGACAGTCCATTTCATTGCTTTTTTTTAATTGCAACCACTGATGAGAAGCCCAATTTACACAAGTTTGAGGTTGCAAATGGAATTAAAACTTTCAGTGCGTCAGACACCAATTTAGATACTCACTTTTCCGTACTATTCAAAATATACATAAGTCTTCAGACGGGAATGACAACGGTAGGGCCTTGTCAGAAGAACATTCAGTCAATTTATTGTGTAAGTTTCGCCCGAGTTCGACAGACACTACCACCCTTTCGTTGAACAGATTACGTAGCCACCTTTTACCAAGCCTTCCATTGTCAGGTGGTAAGTACTGTAGTTTGGGAGCTATTTCTGTAGTTGAAGTTGTGCTGTATTATCATTTAAGGAAGAGGGAATCACGAATATTTTTTTATTTCAAATGGGGTTGCAAACACAAAAAAAAGGTTGAGGAACACCGCTGTAGGCCTAGGCTTAACCTTTAACCTTAATTAATATAAAATCTTACACGTATGATAGATATTTTCTTTGTTTCTAATAACATTTATCAGTTACAGTTTTTATTGTCTATATAATTATTTATATTTTTGGTCTGAAATATAAAAGAAGCTGAAAAAATTAATTTAGTCTGTGCTTGTAGTCTGTTGGTCGAGGTTTAATTAGGAGAAAGTCTGTCTCATATATTTTACATATATTTTATATGATTTTACAACATATAAAAAGTAATTTATTGAAACTATATACGAGTAATTGTTATCTAAGTCAGGCAGAGTAGAGTAAAAGAGATAGTAAAAATTTATATATACTGTATATATGTGTGTGTGTCAAAATGTCCTCCCTCCGACAATCGATGGGGTCTCGGGGGAGGATGAAATTGCAAAGCTGTGGAAAAAACCACTATTCTAACATTCTTAACAGTGTGAGTAGGGATAATCTTAAGATAGATTGCAGCGAAACGATTGTGAGAGGGACAAGGGAAAATACTTTGATATCATTTTCTGAAGTAAAGAGGTTAATTAAAGAGTTAAAGACTGGTTCTGCGTCAGGGGTAGATGACTTATCGAATGAGCACTTAAAATATGTAAATGAGTAGTATGTCTGCATATATCATTGCTCCAATCAGCCATACTTGCTCATAGCTATATCCCTGCAGAGTTCATGAGGGTATATATCTTGCCCTGGTCAAAAATAAGTACGGAGACATTCTGTCCAGCAATAATTACATGCCTATTGCTATCGCTTCCTGCTTCTCGAAACTACTAGAAAAACTCTTGTTACGCCGATTAAATGATTTCCAATGGACATCTAATCAGTTTGGCTTTAAAAGGTCCCACTCAACTGACCTGTGTATCTATGTACTTAAAGAAACAATATCTAAATACATTGACAGTAATTCAACTATTTATAGCTGTTTCCTAGACATAAGTAAGGCATATGATAGGTTGAACCACAATATTTTATTTGCAAAACTAGAAAACAGGAAGGTTCCCATGTACAGTGCTTACAATAAGTCTCGCGCCTCTGTCTCATCCCAAGCTAATCTGTTAGGTATAAAATGGGCGGTCCTTATGGCAGCGGAGGTGTGTTCGGATTGGTGCACATAATTGCTCTAACCCCATCAATGACGTCCACATTATCATTGTGTCGATCACTCTATCTATATAGAGACATACTGTATATAGATATATATAGAGTATGCAGGGGATAACGTGTCTCAGTCCCAGCTATGGTAGTTGTCTTGCAATTAACAGTCCCAAGTGCAAGTTACGTTAACACCTCCACATAAACTACCCTGGACTAAAATAATATACGTGAAGCCCTTACCCACAAACCATTTAAAAGGTGTGATTTAAAAGCTCTCTCTCTCTCTCTCTCTCTCTCTCTTATCACACCGCATGGCAATGTATCCATATAATGTTAATAATAACCGAAACTCAAGAAATATACTCTCTGCCTTCCGCTCTATCCCAAATCCTTTTCTCTTAGTAACCTCTTAATACAAACTAATCTATCATATTTTGCGACTTTTTAACTCTGGTAGGATTCAATTCCATTCCTATAGTGTAAGATACTTAAATTCATGTGTTATTATGCCATATGATGTGCGTAATAAATAATAATTTTTAAATAGTTGGAGCGTTCAAGGTCATCTGTAATAATCTATAGACTACCCCTCAAGCCCACTCTCACACTTAGACTCCCCTAAGACACAGGCGTCTTCAAGTAACATGAATGCGTAGAGATCTAAGGTGTTAGATTTCATATTATATAATTTATGTGCTAGGTTTAAGAACGCTGGCATTGAAGGATGGAAGGAAGGGACAGTGAAGGAAGTGGAATGAGATGGAGGTAACGTTGCTATGTCGAAGGAAACGAGGTTGGGTGGGGAATTACGAAGGGAGGAGGAAAGGCAGCCAGAGATTATTAATCTAATTCTGCCACCACGTTCTCCTGATATGAATCCGATTGAAAACCTTTGGGCAATAATAATTAACAAATGGGAGCAACGCAATGAAAGAACATTTGAAGCACTTTTAGCTCACACGACGAATAGTTGGGAGAGCTTACGTCGAACACCAAACATTCCCTACAATCTGGCCTCTTCTATGCCGCAACGATTGCAAGAAATTATTGATGCCGGAGGAAGCTATACGAAATAGTGATGTTAAAGCCATGACGTAAATGTGTATCGAATATATATTTATGTTAATGTAGAATTTTATTATATTTTTATGTTTGACATCTATAAAAGTATATATTGTGACCATGAAAGAACTTTACTTATCCTTAGTTAGAATCTTTTCTTGCAATGTCTATGCTCGTGGAGATGATAATATATGCATTGTTGAAACAAACTATGAGAAGGTAATAGTTTCAGGAAAAAAAAAAAACTGGCAACATCGAGGCCATCACATGTTTATGGGAATTGTCATATGATATGCTACCAATAAACTCTTATATACTACTAAATACAGTATACTATATTACGTAATAATTACGATGAACAAATCAAATGCAAATTTCTCTGATTCACGGCCCACCAGTCTTGCTTTAGACTAATGACTTTCATAAGATGGAAAAGGTTTAACATAGTTCGCTAATAGGTTACCACTTAAAACAATGGATAAACTATCTATTAGTGAGACGACCGTGACTTCCTCGAAATGCGAGCGCGTGAGAGGTTTACTGAGGAATTTGGTCATTAGATTCTTCACGTAGGATATGTATCACAAACAACAATATTGACAACAATTCCCAACAATTACTTAATATCAATCATTGCATTTGAGCAAATAATTTAGACCTGCGTCAAAATAACTTAGGTATCATGCCATGATTTGGGATATTTGCCGAATTAGTCGTTCTCTATAGTCTACAGTATATATTGAGACGGTATAATGTAATGCCCAGCTAATATTATGATGACTAGGATTGCTCCATAACCATCCCAACATCCCGAAACTTGCTCCATTCTGCTTCTTAATCATTTGTATTTTAAACACTAAAATGTAGCAGAAGTGACGTAATAATGGACGTCATTGATTGGGTTAGAGCAGTTATGTGCACCAATCCGAACACACCTCCGCTGCCATAAGGACTGCCCATTTTATACCTAACAGACGAGCTTGGGACGAGACAGAGGCGTGAGACTTCTTGTAAGCACTATATTGTACATATTAAATTTATTGAAATTTTGGTATTCCCACCAATCTTTCACTGTTAGGTGGGGCAATGTACTATCCGAGTGTTTTGGCTCCTCTTGCAGGGTGAGACACGGCTCCTTGCTCTCCCCTATGCTGTTTAATGTGTATATTGACGGATTAATTGCTTCACTTAACGAGGCAACAGTGGGCTGTTGTATAATCCACGCTTCTCAAACTAGGGGTCGCGTAAATATTATTGGGGGTCGCAGAAACATTTGAAAATATTATTTTTTTCATAAATATACAGTGTTAGTACCTATTGCTTTTATGACATTGAGTGAAGGGTCGCGAAAAAATTTGTCTGATCCAAAGGGGTCGCAAGTGAAAAAAGTTTGAGAAGCCCTGGTATAGATAACACAAGGATAAATAACTTAGTTTATGCCAATGATATGGTGTTAATAAGTCCCTCTGTTAAAGGTCTGGATCGGCTACTAAAAGTCTGCGAAGAGTATTCGCAGAAACATGATATTCTTTTTAATGTTACAAAAACTAAGGTTATGCAATTTCATCCTAAAAGCTGTAATCAGCCAGCTGATATAAAGTTTAAATTGAATGGTGAGGTAATTGAGGAAGTACAAGAGTTTAAGTATTTGGGTCAAACTATTACCAGCTCCTTGAGTGATGACTCGGATATAAGAAAACAATCTCGAAGCCTGTGTGCTAAAGCGAATATGACCATAAGGAACTTTCGATTCTGTACAAGTGAAGCTAAAGACACTCTCTTTCGTACTTTCTGCAGCAACGGACAACAACTCTGGGTGAATTATAAAAGAGGTTCTGGCAGAACCCTAAATTTGTTGTACAACAGGTGTTTTAGACTCTTACATAAATTACCCCGGAGATGCTCAGCTTCGCAAATGTTTGCTACCCGCAATGTCCCGAGCTTCCCGGAGGTAACAAGACGTGCTCAATACAGTCTAATGCAAAGAATTAAAAAATCAACCAACCCGATTATCCAAGCTATCCATGAGTCCTGCCATTTATCCTCTAAGCTATGGACTTCTTGGTACGAAAACGTCTGTCTGTAGCTCCACTTAACTTCGACATTAGAGTATTATTTCTAATCAATTGTATATATTTCTATCCTTGGTATATGAACTGTCATTGTATTAATAATATTTGTCATATGGACTATAGTCTGCCAATAAACCTTTTCATTTTCATTTTCATATATATATATATATATATATATATATATATATAGTAGCCTGGAAAGCAGGCTTACTATAATTTATGAACTGAATTTGAAAGGAATGCTTACGGTCACTAGTCTGGGCTGCAGCCCAAACAAACACCATTTAATAAGGAGATAGAAATGACTGTGTTATTTTGTTTAATTAGAAAAATCGATAAATCATTTATTCACAGTGATTAACAATTATGTATACAGTAATTGGACCAATTTGCAGATCTCGATCTCGATCTCGGTCTCCGCTATTTAGATCTCGGTCTCGATCTCGGTCTCGACAGACGCGGTCTCGGTTTTTCTCCCCGAGACCTTTGGAGACCTCTCGAGACCGTAATGAAAAATACATGTTATTGGCATATTCATGATGGTGGCTTGGTTGAACAGACACAATTCAGAATGTTTATGAAAGTTTGTAAAAGTAAGGGACTTTAGGTATTCACTAGTCAGTCACCCTGTTTTGAGTTGCCACGTTTGTCTTGCTGGGGGGTGTGGGTTTGGATTTTTTTAGGTTAGCGCTACAAAAAAAATTGCCCTCCCCCCCTCCCGCCACCGTCAGTTTAATTTTATTGAAAATGGAAACACTAAATAGAGAATTATATATACAGGGTGTCCGAGAATTATCTGTACAATTTTTGGCTGTTATTAAAAGTCAACCATGAAGTGTAGAAATTCCAGTTTTGTCCCATTTTACAGAGAATCTCATTAAGTTTTTTCTGATACCACGTTTTGACAAGTTTTTTAGTAATGTACGTGGGTGACAGACATTGATGATTTAAAAGCAAGAATCACAGCTGCTGTTGAGCGAATTGATGTGGATATGCTGCAGCGTACATGGCAACATTTGGAGTATCGATTGGAGGTTTTGCGAATCACTAATGGTGCACATATCGAATGTTTGTAACAACGTTACTTTAATAAAAGAAACTTTGAAAATACAGATTCTAAATAATCTTGTTTAAGAATTTTACGTGTGTTATCAAGAATTTTATGAAAAGATGAAATTGTACAGATAATGTTCGGACACACTGGAATTTCTAAAAAACTTGTCAAAACTTGGTATCAGAAAAAACTTAATGAGATTCTCTGTAAAATGGGACAACATTGGAATTTCTACACTTCATGGTTGACTTTTAATAACAGCCAAAAATTGTACAGATAATTATATATAAGTATATATTATAAGGCCACTTAGTGTTGCCAAACGGCGTGTCAACCTCTGTGGCGTGAAAAACGATTATCCTCCCATCCAATATGTATTTGAAAAAATAAAATGCTTCACAAAAAATAATATATATATATATATATATATATATATATATATATATATATATAATATATATTATATATATTATATATATTATTTAGACCTTATGCTAATTGCCATGCCTCTGTTTATAGTACCGATATGTCAATTTATTTTTCATAGAAATGGTGTTGGAAAAATGCTATACAGGAAACTCAAGCACGGAGAATGAGCAGATACAGAGAGACAGCGCTCATTCTCACAGCAGCGATGACGAAATAAAACAGTCAAAGTAAAGTTCCGAGACTAATGGCAAAATATCAAAGCTATCGGTCCAAGCAGAAGAACGTTGAAACTGGGAAGATTTTGAACCGCAGGGAACAGTTGCGGCGGTACCTCTTAGAGATCGATGAATCTCATATTTTAGACAACTGCTCTCCAATAAAGTTTTGGCACCAGAAAAGGGATAAATTCTCATCACTGGCCAATATTGCCATGACTGTTTTAACAGTGCCATGGAGGCATAATAATGAGGCCCCACAGAAGTCGAACTTCAGCAGATCTTCTGAGCATGCTGATGTTCCTTAAGTGTAATGAGCACCTATCATGCTTTAAATAAATGCACAAGTCAAATTGGGTTCATTAAACCTTCTGTAACAGATATAAAAGAAGTAAATAAATAAAAAGTATGTATATATACAGGGTGGGGCACGGGAATCAAGTGTTTTTTGAATAGCTAGTAATCGGCCATTAGGAATGGGAGGGGCGTGCGGTAGGTAGCATTCCATTCCTGGGTTCATAGCATTTAACTTTAACTAACACTCACCTTTATCTTTCAGGTGCTATCATGGAGCAGTGGACGTTAGAACACCGCATGTTCGCGTATGATCATTTTGTTAGGAGTGGCGAGTCAGTGACAGCAGTTCAGCGTGCGTTTCGCCGCAGATTCAACATTCATCGAAATGACTCTGTTCCCGCTCGTGACACAATCTTACGTTGGGTTAACAATCTTCGAACAGGAGGCTCAATAATGAAAACAAAAACCGAAGGGGCCGCAACGCACTGTGCGTACTCCAGAGAACGTTGAAAGGGTCAGACAAGCGATGTTGCAAAGCCCAGGCCGCTCTGCTCGGAGACATTCAGCTGCACTCGGAATCAGCATCAATCGTACTGTTAGACGGATTTTGCATGAAGAATTACATTTTCACCCATACAAGTTAGCGATGGTGCAGGAATTGAATGTAAACGATTGCCCCCAACGACTGAATTTTGCACAGGAAATGCTTGCACTTTATGAGCAGAATGAAAACATGATGGTGGTAATGAGTGATGAAGCCCATTTCCACCTTAATGGGGCCGTCAACAATCAAAACTGTCGGTATTGGGCTGCTGAAAATCCGCGACAACTCCATGAAAAACCGCTGCATAGCCCTAAGGTTACAGTTTGGTGCGCGGTGGGAAAGTTTGGCGTCATCGGTCCCTATTTCTTCGAACAAAATGGGGTTACCGTTACCATAACATCTGGGCGTTACATTGAGATGGTGAACACCTTTTTCATCCCTGAGTTACGAAGAAGGCGTATTGCTCGTCGACATTTGTGGTTTCAGCAAGATGGGGCCACGCCACACACCGCCAGAGCGTCAATGGCTGTTCTTCGCCCCCTGTTTCCCAACCATCTCATTTCGAGATTTGGTGACATTGCATGGCCCCCTCGGTACCCTGACTTGTCCACATGTGACTTCTTTCTATGGGGGTACCTCAAGTCACGTGTCTACGAGGACAAGCCCCGTACATTAGATGCATTGAAGGAAGCGATCCGTCAACAAATCATCCAAATCAACAGAGACCTGCTGGAAGAGTGGAGGCCAATTTTCGTAAACGCCTTCAACAATGCGTCGACGGCCAAGGACATCATATGCCAGATATAATTTTCGGTACATGATTATTATGACATGAAATGCTATGTTCTTACGAATGTTGTTCTACCAATATATTTTCTTTACAAAAATAAATATCATTTTCCTGATTATTCCAAAAACACTTGGTTCCCGTGCCCCACCCTTATATTCATTTGTTAATTTATAGGCTACACTTTTTGTATTCAACACACTACATCTAAGAAAGTAGTTATTAGTTTATTAATATACTTAACATAGTCTAATTTCCATAGTAGTGTAAAACAAATTGAAAGGGCATGAGCTTGGCCTCGATCTCGATCTCGGTCTCGAATTTTAAGGGTCTCGATCTCGGAAGGTAGATCTCGATCTCGAACCTTTGATCTCGGTCTCGATCTTGGTCTCACAGGATCAGGTCTCGGTCTCGGTCTCAGTCTCAGTCTCGGACTTGGTGGTCTCGACTAAATCACTGAATTGGACTATATTGCAATGACTGATTATTAGCAGTAAGAATTGGTTTATACAATATTAGAGTTAAGTGAATACAATAATGAGAAGAAACACTAATTTAGGTAGGCTAATGAGATATACGGCGGTGAACGCACATTTAATAAGTAATTAAGCCAATAATTACTTCATAGAAGTAATGAAAGTACGTATTTGACCAGTAACGGATTAGGCAGGTAAAATAAAATACATAAATGAGCAAATAAACAAGTGGATATAAATAGGTAAGATAATTGAATATGGTAAAAATTGAATAGGCCTACTGCAGTCGTAACGGGAAAGTTAGTTTACCGGTTGTTTGGGGACACTTTGAAGATAGATGCATCTGAAGGCGGATTGGCCTGCCAGTAATAGGATGAGTTTTGAGGGCCGGTTGCGACTTGTTGAAAAGGGGGCCAGCGGAAACTCCTGCAGCAGTGATGTTGCTTCTTGCGGGATGAAATTGTAAATGGTCTTACTTGATGATAGACTTCGTGTATACTCGACCGGAACCTTGAAGACCGGCGGGCCGCTCTCCGGCAAAGGCCGGAGAGCGGGTGGCGTGACGAGTGGCGTTACTGACGAAGTAGTTGAGAGCGAGATGGGACGACAAATGCGAGAATAGGGCAAGTGAGAGTAATTTGAAGTGATCTCGCGTTTATATAGGCTCGGAAGACGCGTAGTTTTCACGTTTTGTCATTTACCATTACTTATTCGAATTATAGTAGATTTAATTTTCCCAGAAGAGTTCCTTGTTCCATGAACGGTCGTGTGTAACATAAAAGATCTCAGGGGACCATTCTGAGTTCAATCCCATCATGAAACGGACATGTTAAATGCTTTAAAAAGTGGACGCTCAATTCTGCCAGTTGAAGTTTAAGTTTTGTTTTTTGGCTGAAAATACAATAGTTACCCCTTTTTCTTTGATGTATTCAATC
The DNA here is from genome assembly GCA_023014485.1 of Bathynomus jamesi. Classification (NCBI taxonomy): domain Eukaryota; kingdom Metazoa; phylum Arthropoda; class Malacostraca; order Isopoda; family Cirolanidae; genus Bathynomus; species Bathynomus jamesi. The sequence goes on from JAJOZX010013466.1 coordinate 65,194, forward strand.
CGACGTGAATGCAACGAGTTTCTTGCGTATATTGAGGTTCTGAGTTTAGTAGGCTATTTGTAGCTGTAAACCCTAGATCCTGTCCTAAAGCTGGATCCTATCTACTTCGCAGACAGCTGGTGAGGAAAGCTATATTTTGGGGCTTCTTTGCGAGTGACCCGTTGCCCATGTCGGGCTAACATCATGAAAAAAAGCTATAGTATTTGTCATTTACCATTACTTATTCGAACTATAGTGGATTTAATTTTCCCAGAAGAGTTCCTTGCTCCATGCACGGTCTGTGTGTAACATATATATATATATATATATATAGTATATGAACATTTTGTGCACCAGCGGCTACCCTCTATCAGTAACATGGAAATAGTAAATAAATTCCTGCAACTCTGTAGTGTCTGCAACGATGTAACAAATTAAGCAAAGGCGATGAGGTGCGATCTCTGCCAGTTGCTTTTACATTTCAGATGCCAAGAAAAGGAAGATGAAAAAATCTCCCTCACAATGAACGCGAAGCATCTTAATGGGATGAAAATTTTCTGCGAAAACTGCATGACCGAAATAAACTCTTTTACGGTATTTAAAGCAGAAAGAGACTACGAGAAGAATACAAAAGAGGAAAGTGTGAATAAAGAACAGAGGAAAACAGAAGAAACGAAGAAAGGCGAAGTAGGAAAAAATCAAATACCGTCACACAACGAGGCCGAAACCATACAGGCAAAAAAGAGTATAAAGACAATAGATAGTATAAAGGCAATGAAGAACATTAGCATAAATAGCACAAATAGGAGAAGACAAGAGTGCAATCAAGAAAACGGAGTGAAACTGTCCCCCAATAAAGAGCAAAAAACAAAGGTCCGGAGTAAATATGGGGAGGGAACTATATGCAGATACTATAGAAAAGATAATTGCAGATATAAAAGAGGACATCCCCCAATATGCAATTTCTTCTATAATAATGGTCATTGTAAATTTGGTGACAGATGCAAATTCTACCACCCGGACATCTGCAGGACTTACGCAAAATTCGGAACCTGCAAATACGGGAAAAAATGCTACTATCAACATCTTCCGACGAACCCAAAGTACAAAGACATAGTTTAAAGGACAATAGGAATAACAATAACAATAGGAACACAATAAGCGAACAAAATTTTTTTTTCAACATCGCAGACACGATACGGCTGCTAAATGTCGTCCAACGCATGCAGTTGACACAGCTGGAAACCCCTGAGCCAAACCGCTTCCGGGCAAGAAGCTACCAGAACAGGTAGGCGGAAACGGATCTCTCTCGGAGGATCATAGGGCAACGAAACAAGCGATACCGAAGTAAAACAAACTTGAAATGGACAAGGGGCAACGAAAAACAAAGAACATAAATATTGTCCTGGTTAATATTCAAGGAATAAGACCAAACCAGTCACTAAACAAAGTTTCGTACCTGAAAGCATTTATGGACGAAACAAGGGCGGACATCGCATGCTCACAGAAACTCATCTTAAGGATTGCCAAGGAAATTGTGAAACCTGCGAACATTGTATTGATAAGAAAGAGATAAATGTAGAGGGTTTCAACCTACTAAGAGCGGATAGGACAGCGAGACGTAAACGTGACTGTGCTAATATGTACATGAAGGTCATATGACAGAGACGGTAATAAGTAAATCAAACAGCTTTGTGGAACTCCTAGCAGTGAAAATAGAAAAACTAAACGTGATACTGATAGTCATCTATAGACCTCCAAACACTCAAACCGAAAATTTCTCGGGGGGCCATTGATGATATCCGAAAGCTAATAAAGGACATAAACCCTCCATCCCCCAATATAATGATCTGCGGAGACTTTAACTTTCCATTTATAAAATACAAAAAGGTGGATAGGAATATATATATGAACAGAAGGACCAACACAACGGCAAACATTTTCATTTATTTTTTGTACTTCAGACGTTTCGACAAATCTTTTGTCATCATCAGTGAATTAAGTCTTAAGACCTTAAAACAAAAGTAAAAAGTGAAAATTACATCAATACAATATTAAAACCATTAAAATTAAAACCTTAAAACAAAATGAAAATTGCATCAATACAAAATTAAAATCATTAAAATTTCATCACTACAAAATTAAAATTAAATTAAATTACCTCAATAGGTAAATACACAATGTTTACATCGACCTCCATACTTGGCAAAGCCTAAGAGAAAACTGGATGGTCAGAGGATTAGAAAGTATATGTCTATGAGAATCGGTTGGTTAGTTAAAAGAGCTGTAATTTCTAGGATGAACTATTATTGTTAATGGAGGGTTTGTTTCTATAGATGTACAAAGATTCTAAAATTCGGAGTTCTGTGAGGTTATTGGATCTAGTTAAAATTTCAAACTGAGTTTTGTGAAGGGGATGGTTGTTTTCATTACTATGGTTTCTAATTGCGGATTGTGGAGGGCTACTGAGGGGACGGTTGGTACGGACTGACAAGCCCAAATGTTGAGAAAGGCGCACCTCCAGTTGGAGTTGAGTGCTGCCAATATACGCAGCCTTACAGCTGTCGCACGTGTATTTGTAAACAACATTGGGGCATACAGTTTTGAGGAATTCATCTTTGAACTTTAAAAAATTTGTTAATTTAAGTGGGTTGACGAAGGCGAATCTAAAATTTATTTGGGGATAACTAGACTTGAGCAGTTTGGACAATTCACCTCGAATACGCAATGATAAATAACCATAAAAAGGTAATTTAATATATCTGGTTTCTTTTTGTACTGTAGTTATGGGGAGTTCAGTATTAAAAGTGTTATTTAAAAATTTCTTTAATTGGTTATCAAATAGATTAGAAAGGTAGTAATTGTTAATAAAGTACTGTCTTAAAAATTTAAATTCTTCGTTTAACGAAAAGTAATCCGAACAAATACGGTAACTTCTTGTTAATAATGTTACTATAGCACTAATCTTATATTTATAAAACATACAACTTAAATAATTGGTTCCCAAGCCAGTAAAAGTTTGTTTTCGAAATAGTGAAATTTGGAACTTATTATGAGCCCGTTTAACTAAAACATCCAGGAAAGGTAAACTATTATTTGTTTCGTTTTCACATGTGTACTTAATATTACTATGTTGTTTATTAAGATAATCAAGAAAAAGTTTTACGTGTGAAGGATGGTTAAATATTAAGAAAGTGTCATCCACGTATCTTCTGTAATATATGGGTTTAAAACTACTAGGACAACTTTTCAACCAAATTTCTTCGTAATGGCAAAGAAATGCATTTGCTAGTGTTGGGCTCAACGGGGAACCCATAGCTACCCCATCAATTTGGCTGTAAAGGTTGCTATTAAATAAGAAAAGATTATCAAAACACACTACTTCGAGAAGGTTTTTAAATTGAGTCTGAGTGAGGCCATTAATAAGAGTATTATCAGTAGTGAATAACTTATTTAGTATGATATTTGGTGCTGGTTAAGTGTGCGGTCTACCTACGATTGGTTAGGTTTAATCATGATATTTTCGTTAAAACTAACGAAAATATCATGACTAAACCTAACCAATCGTCAAGGGCGATTGACAATGGGATGTAAACAAACAATTAGTAAACAAGATAAGAAGTTATAATTAAAAGGTAGACCGCCGAATCGTAGGTAGACCGCACACTTAACCAGCACCTGATATTTAATGTTTCTTTTAACGGGACATTAGTAAACAATGACGAGACATCAAAACTGGCCATAGTAAGAGAATCGGCATGATTGATCTCTTTTATCTCTTTAGCAAAATCAAACGAGTTGTTAATAGAATAATAATTTGGGAATATATATATATATATATATATATATATATATATATATATATACACACCAGGACAAGGGGGACACAAGAGAAGACCAGGAGCAAACAAAAATGTTGATGGCTCCAGAGCTGGGCAATAAATACATTGAATGTATTTAAATACTAAATACTAAATACATGGGAGAAATGTATTTAAATACTAAATACTAAATACATTTTACGAATGTATTTAGATACTAAATACAAAATACATCAATTGTATTTAAATACATTTGTAAATACATTTTAAATACATACAAAATTTAACATATGCATTCACTAATTCATGTTTTAATAAATTTCTACTTTAGGGGACACGGTGAATTTCGAAATAAATACACCACTCGATAGATCAGACGATTTTAAAAGCTTTTTCATCAATGAATTTTCCATCGCAAATTGGATTGATTGCAACGAGTTAGTTACACAGGCCCACTTAAGGCAGAGCCGTTTTGTACGATTATTCGGTCAATTTCAAGATATTTTTTGATGTCTAAAAAAACACTTACCTTCAGATGAGTGTACAGATTCGTTGTAGCATTGCTTGCAGCAGAGACTTCGTGTTTACACAGGAAGCAGGTGCACTTTACCTTATTACCGTCTTTAGATTTAATTTTAAAGTATTTTCCATCAAACAGAGGGTGCACTAAATTGTTATCTGCAGATATATCACTGTTTGATTCACCGGATTTGCTTGTTGAAGCCATGACACGCACACGATAAAGAAATCAACCGCTTTCGACTAAGAGTGGCACACAACTGATTGAACTGACACGTTGAAACATGAACCATGCTGTACTACACTGTCGACGCGTCGTACTGTGCTAGTACAGAACGTGTATTAAACCAGTAAAAGTATTTACATTTTTATATTTTGAGTATTTAAATACAGTGTATTTAAATACTCATTAAAGTATTTAAATACTATATTTAAATACATGAAAAACAATGTATTTATAAATACAGTTCTAAATACACAAATGTATTTAAATACGTATTTAAATACAAATGTATTTAAATACTGCCCAGCTCTGAACATGGCTCTCACAAATGAGTTTATGCTGACGCAGGCGATAACAGAAAATACCAGAAAAAATAACTGCCTAGATCTGGTATTCACGAATAACACGAACTTGATTGCTGATATAAAAATAACCCCAACCATTATCTCAGACCAAATCTTAATCGAGATATCAACAAATATGACGACAACATTAAAAGACAATACACATATTGAGGAAAGAAGCAAATTTGGGGCCTTTAACTTAAACTCCAAGACTATAAATTGGGAAGCAATCAGGTCGCACATGGCCCAAATAGAGTGGAGAACAGTTTTAGAGAATAAAACAACTGAAGAAATGCTAACAACCTTGGAAGAAAAACCGCTGAGAATTTTAGAAAAATATGCTCCGAAATCACAGCCAAAAGGAAAAAGGAGCTGGCTAGAGAGGCAAAAGAGAAGAATATTCCGCAAAAGAAAGAGAGTGTAGGCGAAGTTAGTCAACTGCGGAGATAATGCCAGGAAAGTAATACAAGAAAAACTGGAGGGTATCGATAGGGAAATGCGAACCCTAATAAAGGACCACACAGAGAGGGAAGCGGAAAAGGCGGTAGAAGCAATGAACTCAGAATGGTCCATTCTGAGTTCATTCCCATCTTGAAACGGACATGTTATGTGCCTTGAAAAGTGGACGCTCAATTCTGCCAGTTGAGGTTTAAGTTTTGGTTTTTGGCTAAAATATAATAGTTACCCCTTTTTCTTTGATGTATTCAATCTGACGTGAAGACAGCGAGTCTTTTGCTTATATTGAGGTTCTAAATGTAGCAGGGCTAGGCTGCTTTAAATTCTAGATCCATGTCCCAAAGCTGGATCCTGTCTGCTTTGCAGATGGCTGGTGAGGGAAGCTATATTTATGGGACCTCTTTGCGGGTGACCCGTTGCCCACGTCGGGCTAGCATCATGAAAAAGAAAAACTATGGTATTTGTCATTTACCATTACTTATTCGGACTATAGTGGATTTAATTATCCCAGAAGAGTTCCTTGTTCCATGCACGGTCTGTGTGTATCATAAAAACTCAGGGACCATTCTGAGTTCATTCCCATATATATATATATATATATATATATATTAGTGACCCCCGCAAGGGGGTTCTAAGCTCGTGCTCTTGAGTGCTCTTTGTGCTTGTTTGTACGTGCTTGTTCCTGGAGGTTTCACGTGCGCCCTCCCGGCCCTAGCACCCAAGGATGATGGGGCTTGACCCTGCAGTCCTTGGTCTTTTACCACTTCGACTGTCCCCTCCACCCTTTCTTTTTCCTCTGTCATTCCTCTCACTTTTTCTTTGTTTTTCCGCCGAGATATGCCCTTTTAAATAGAGGCGAATCGGTTCTTCCCGAACTTAAAAAAATATATATATATATATATTAGTGATGTATGTCATATCCGCATCCTCATAAAATTCAACATCCACATCCGCACCTGCGGGATGCGGATGTGTACTATGTGTACTATTTACTAAATTGCTATTTTTGAAGCACAATTTGCCCCTCATTCGGTTCAAATACTGAAACTTGTGCAGCCTTCATGTGATCTTTAAGATAAATGGCAATGTCTGTTGTGTATTTGTAGAATTAATTGTTCATGCTACAATACATAACAATGTCATAAGCACACTACTTTCCAAACGGTGGTGGTTGGGGAAAGTGGTTGGTGGAATGCAAGACGAGTTGGGTCCCCGTCTCGCATCCTGGTAACACACAGTTGTGTGGCGAAAACTCGTCCAAAAAAAAAAGTGTTTGTAAAAAAATTATAATTACAAAATAATATTATCTAATATCTAATATCTAATATTATCGAACATCTAATATTTATAACTAACCAAAAATCGAAAGTCAATTAATAAATTAAGTATGAATTTAAACTATCATATTATCAAGCTGACAAGTTTATGCATGAACATCCGCATCCGCACGGATGTTAAAGTTTGGTATCCGCATCCGCGGATGTCTGAAATCTGACATCCGATACATCACTAATATATATACACTATACAGTATATATATATATATATATATATATATATATATATATATATATACACATCGAAACGCTCATTATTCTTGGCCTAACGAATAACCAGTTACTTTTCACGCCCGTAATACAAATTTTTCACGGTTTATTGTGATCATTTACGTCGGCTAATTTTGCTATACTCTTCAAATAATTAATTTCACGTTTTTCACGTCTTGCAAAATACAGAAACGTCACGGTATTTTCGACGAAATAAAACCGAAATGATAAACACTTCGGATTCTCTTGTCGCTTGTCGCAAATGTACATTTTTGAGGGATGGTTATGTGAAAAGTGGCGGAAAATGGCGGAAAGTGGCGGAACATGGTGAAAAGTGGCGTAAAGTTGTTGAAAGTATGGAAAAGTGGCCTCTCTGTCGAAGAAATACATAACGGATAAATCTACTCCAAAACTTCATAAAGGCCCCTCCCACCGCGACTTCTGCATGAGGCACGAGTAGTGTTTCGTCTGCTGACTGATAGCGGGTGTCTTCACTGATAGCTGGTGTTTTCTACTGATAGCGAGTGTCCGACATACAGAGACAGTGATATTTTAAAATTAAGGCAACGAACTTTATCGCACAGACACCAAAAGAAATTACAAAGTCCTCACTCCAGCTCGATCTTATGACCTCCCGATCAGCAGCTCACCGTCTTAACCATTAGGCTACTCAGCGTACCCACTTATCTACCAACCAATTTTTATTGTGTGGAAGGTTGAACAGCCGTGTTTGTTACGCGCCAACTGCCGTCACCGGGAATCGAACCCGGGTACGGTGGATTCGTAGTCAGCGAAAGGATGAAATAGCTAGATTATGAAAATAGAATCTTCACTGGCGAGATTTATGAAAGGAAAGAACCAACGTAGAGTTAAACTGCAATCGTACGAACTGTTAACGAAAAAGTTAAGATTATTAATAACCTAAAGATACAGACCTGTGTAAACGGAAGGTGTGAGATTGCAAATGCTTGTAGTTTTTGGTCTGGTTCGTTTTAGAGCAAGCTTGATGTGATATGACTGTGCCTATAATTAAAAGTAGGTATATTTGGGTCGTCTTAGGGAGAAAACGCAAGTTAGTAGTATATCTTACTCCTGAAGAAGCACGCACCGGGACTGATAAATTGAGTGTGTGCAATACAGACTGACGAAAATAACATGATCACGCAGCTTCGTCAGTATATTGACCACCTATTTATTTGGCAATGCTGCTGCGAGCTACTCATACCCTGAAGTGGGTGTATGAGCAGAATGGTGCTCTGTAAAATAGGAAACGTTTCATCTTGCTTCATAATTAAGCTGTGATTACGATTGTTCTGAACATTGATTCTCTCGCTCTCTCTCCTTATATATATATATATATATATATATATATATATATATATATATAGTGGCCTACGGATCACCGATTTGGTGTGGCTAAGAAAGTAGGCTTACTATAATCACTGAATAAAATTATATGAAATTCGGGTCTTCAATTTGGGCCTACTGCACAACTAAACAATATTTAATAAGGAGAAATAAATTACCTTGTTGTTTGTGTTTAATTAGGAAACTAAATCAATTATATTTTTCACAGCGATTAACAGTTCAATAAAGGTATTTATAATGATTAACAATTATATAACGGCATTTATATTATGCTAAAGATGACTGAGTATTTGCAATAAGGAACGGTTATACAGTCTAATTGTTAAGTAAATACGCTAAATCAGATAGGTTAATGAATAATGCAGAGATGAACACAGAGTAAATAATGAAGTCAATTGATAACTGAAATAATGCACGTACGGTTGGTACAGTAAATGGATTAGGTCGTTAAGAATGAAATGCATAAAAGATCACATAAACAATGAGATGCAAGATAAGTAAATTAGACGAATGAAAACAATAACAGGGTGATACAAAATTACGGTATTGGTACAACACTTGAATAGGCCTACTGCGGTCTTACTGAGAGTTAGTTTTCCGGTTGCTTGCGTACACTTTTTGGTATAGCCTAAACGCGACGATGCGAGTACACTGTGTAGGCTTCGCGAGAATTGCTTAACACGAAGGCGAAGGTAAGCTTACCGAAATGATGAAATACTCTGGAGATTGAAGACCTACTTGAAGGTTGACCGTATTGCGTTGGCCGCAGATGACCTTGGAGACTGTAGAGGGCCTGTTGAGATACTTGTTGAACGGGCGCCGATCGAGGTGTGGTGAAGGATGAGTGGAGAGCAGAATGGAGTTGTAGCTATGTAGCCTACAGGAGGTTTACGGACCTGGGCTTCGAAGGTGCTTCTGTAGTCAGGTTAGCCTTGCCGGCGAGAGGGTGAATGTTGACAGACGGTAGAGACTTGTGGTAAGAGGTCAACGGAACGCCGACAGCAGTGATGTTCTTTCTTGCAGGATGCAATTATAGAGTCGCCTCAAGTGTTGCTTCGTTCTTGTATAGTTGAAGTGTGACTTGGGACTGAGGCCGGCTGAGGTCGTGATGGCGCTACGTGGAGAGAGTAGATTCACGAGGAGAAAGTAACGAGCGGAGTGAGGTTGTAGAGAGCCTTATTTGATGATAGGCTTCGTGTAGGCTCGACCGGAGCCTTGAAGGAACAGCGGGTGGCGTGACGAGTGGTGATACTGACGAAGGTGCTGAGAGTGAGACGTGACGACCAAGACGAAAAAATGGCAAGTGAGAAGTGAGAATGATTTGAGGAAGAAGCTGCATTTTATTGGCCTTGGTGACGTCCTCTGGTGGTCGCTTCGGGAAATACCACAGAATCTGTGTTTCCTGCGTGGGCCTGTTTCATGCCCACGTGTGTAGCCTTTGTTTTGATTCCATGATGTTTGAGAATGGTGGGGAAAGGAATTTCTTTGTCTGACCGCTCTCTCTCTCTCTCTCTTCTCTCTCTCTCTCTCTCTCTCTCTCTCAGTTGGATCGCCAAATTCGCTGATGACACCAAGCTTGGGGCCAATGTTGGGACGTCCGAAGCGATCGAGGAACTGCGTGCGGACCTACGTAGGATAGGAGAGTGGTCCGAAAAATGGCAAATGCCGTTTAGCTTGGGTAAATGCAAAGTGATGCACATTGGCTACGCCAATCCCAAGTCGGAATACTCGATGTTGGGGAACAATATCGAGGCGACTGATTTGGAAAAGGACTTGGGTGTGCTAATCAGCAGCGACCTTAAGTTTACCAAACGGTACGTAGAGGTGGAAAAGAAAGGCCAGAAGTTGTTGGGTTATATCAGGAGGCAATTTCAGTTTCGGAACAAGGAGATTGTGCTCTCTCTGTACAATTCCCTGGTTCGGCCGCACTTGGAGTATGCAGTGCAGTTCTGGTCGCCCACCCTCAGGAAAGATATTGAGAGGCTGGAGCGAGTGCAGGCGAGGGCCACAAAATTAAACCCTTCCGTTAGGCATTTGGGCTACAATCGACGGTTACGCGCCCTGAACTTGTTTTCGCTTGAAACTCGGAGGCTGCGCGGTCAACTGATCGAAGTTTTCAAGCTCTTACGCGGGTTCAACGATGTCGATTTTAGAAGCATGTTTAATTTAAATGATAACCCAACTCGCAACAATGGTTGGAAGTTGAATTTGAAACGGTTAGGACTAGTGTGTGTGGGACTTACTTTACGTATAAGATCTGTGACACGTGGAACAGGTTACCTTCAGAAGTTGTGAACAGTTCCTCTGTGGATCATTTCAAGAAAAGGTTAGACCAAATCTTGCACACTATTTGAGGGTGTAGAAAATTTTCCGTGGCACCCGTTGCCACTGTTACCTCCTCGGTATGGGCCGCAAGGCCTTTTGAAGTACTTCTTTTCCTTGTAACTCCTTGTAACTCTCTCTCTCTCTCTCTCTCTCTATATATATATATATATATATATATATATATATGTAGCGGATCGACAAGAAATAGACCAACAAATCGACAGACATACTTTCTTTCCACGCTAACATAAAACAGGTTGGAACACACGTGGGCAAGAGTAAAACAATGGAGCGTCTATTTTTCCCCAATGGGAGCGAACAAAAACCGTTAACGACTAAAAGACGCGTGGACAAACCGTCATTAGAATGAAGTCTACGTCACAGGCCTACGGTATAAAAGGAGTTTCCACTTTATACTCACCCTCACTCACTCACTCTCACACTCGGACGCACGTCATCACGTGAGCAGCGCGTCCACCAACCGCTTTCCGGCCCCCTGGCCGAGGGGCCGTGGCCGCTACTTTCTTCAGGGCCTACAATTTGTCTTCACGTAAGATCTAAAGACCACCTGCAGAAGCAATCCAACGAGGCCCAACCAGAACCACTTCGGGCCTGCGGTTTGCCAGGTCGGCCTTCAAGTTTCTCTACATTCCTCGAGATATATTCAGCATCCCAGGCCGACAGCCTGCACCTCGAGAAGTAACATCACCTCAGGTCTCCACGAAGCCTACATCCATCATCTCAAGAGGCATAACGAACAACGACAGCTCGAATCTGCGTAATAGGTTCGTCGTCAACCTGCCTTCAACAAAGTTTACGTCACCATAAGCTAAGTACCCCCTTTTCTAAGTACTCTTCAAGCCTACATTAGCCTACCACCGAACGGTAGGCTATACTCCCAAATTGTGTATTTACGCGTTCCAACTGACTCTCGTGAAAGAACGCAGTAGGCCTATCATCCAATTCAAGTGTAAATTCAATACTTATTTCCGCGTATCATCCGTCATTATGTTCAAGTCATATTTGTGTGTTAAATATTCTCTTGACGTAATCATTTAACATCACATGATGTTCTTCTATATAAAATGATATTTGTGTATTTGTCAAGCATTTCAATTCATTATTATTAGGCCACATCAATTATTCTATGTGCATCCATGCAATCATTTAGCCTACTTAATCAGTGTCAAGTATTCCATTCAATGTACCAAACGCACGTGCATTCTTTATATCAGTTACTAGGCCCATTCAATGTTACATGTCGCATGCCATTTACATACCATCGATGAGTATTACATTATTTATTACGTGTCAATTAAGCTATTAACCTTTCATCTTATTAGCTAAGCCTATGCCATAAGCATAACGTAAAACTACCAATTAATTACTGTCAATTCTTTGTTATATCACAGTGAATAAAATAACGGATTTATTTTCATAATAAACTACAAAAGTAAGGTGTCTTTCATAACCTTAATATTAATTTGCTTTGGCCGTAAACCAAAGCTGGTGACCCTCGCTGCCATTTCGGTCACTTCCAATAGTATGGTGGACCTAATCAAATAGCCATTCATTCCAATCGGTGATACTGTATTACATCATAAATTATTAACCCAGCCTATCATTATAAAGCAATCAGTCATTGCCTAAATCAATCGTTGCATACAATTAAATCATTATCACCTTAAACGGCTAAAACTAGCTCCACTATAAATTGGTGTAACCCCGGAGTGACTCGATCTTATTTTACGTTATTTATTCACAGCGATCCTTGTGTTTAGCTATTATTGACCATTTCATTTTTTTGCAGCCACATTAAATAATTTCTATGTAAATACGGTATTCATAAATTGAATGTGATTTTCTGTAGCCATATCAAATAATTTCTATGTACGTACGGTATTCATAAATTCAGTGAAATTATCTAGGCCTACTTGCAAACAGTGATTTTCGTTCCGCGCGGTACTTTAATGCCTTACTGTCTCGCGGTCATGTGCCGTCGCACAATCACCGCAACTTTCAAATTCCCGAGTGCGTCCCCCTGAGTCGAGTCTCACTGCCTCCTGACGGTAGGGGCGCGGCGACCCCTTGGAGAAGCCACCACTGGCATTGGGTCCTGCTCCGCCGTCATACGGATCGTGGAGGGACTCACGAAACTCACCACCTAACGCCTCAGGACAACACTCACCCCCCCACCCCCCCAGCGCTGCAGTCAGTCCCAAATTCGTTTCAAACGGCGCATTCTTTCGTCACCACCTCGTCCAAAATATTCAACGGTCCCGTCTCGGCCGTTGTACGGTAAATCATTTGGCGATAAATCTGGTGACGCGCCTCATTGATCAGCGATTTTTTTTTTCCGTAAGCACGACGGGTTTTCCCTTCCCCATTCCCTACGGGAAGGCCTAAAAAGAAAACATTCTTTTAGTCAACGAGCAGAGTGCACACATGCCTCCACGCAACAAGCAAACTGCAAAACAGACACTTCAGGCACAGGGTTGGCGATCCCCTGCCTTCATCAACTGTCTCTTTGCATCATTCCGTGGATTAATTCCTGCTGCTCGTGGACTTGAACGACGTTTTCTTTTTCTCCCTTCGGCAGGAGCGACCTCGACGACAACATCCACACGACGAGTTACGGGCACAGCATTCGAACTCAGACAGTTCCCCGGCCCCTCTCGTTTCCTTCGTCCACTCTTCATTGCTCCACATTCCTGCCGAAGTCCAACCCCTGCGGCAGAGCGACCTCAACGAGAACAACCACGCGACGAGTTACGGGCACAGCATTCGACCACCAACACAGTCCCCCGCCCCTCTCGTTTCCTCCGTTCGCTCCTCACTGTCCCCCATTCCTGCCGTACCCCAACCCCACCCCCCTGCGGAACCCCCACCCCATACACCAGCGTTCCTCTTCCGAGCATCCGACGACCCTTCATTCCTTCCTGCGTCAGGATTTCCACGACACCAGGCCAAGCGTCAAATCTCGGAGTGGCCTCATCAGGTCTCCCAACAGAATGGTATTTCTTCTCAGTATCGTTCCTTCGTCTCTGAGAGGGAACTACTTGTAGCGGATCGACAAGAAATAGACCAACAAATCGACAGACATACTTTCTTTCCACGCTAACATAAAACAGGTTGGAACACACGTGGGCAGAGTAAAACAATGGAGCGTCTATTTTTCCCCAATGGGAGCGAACAAAAACCGTTAACGACTAAAAGACGCGTGGACAAACCGTCATTAGAATGAAGTCTACGTCACAGGCCTACGGTATAAAAGGAGTTTCCACTTTATACTCACCCTACTCACTCACTCTCACACTCGGACGCACGTCATCACGTGAGCAGCGCGTCCACCAACCGCTTTCCGGCCCCCTGGCCGAGGGGCCGTGGCCGCTACTTTCTTCAGGGCCTACAATTTGTCTTCACGTAAGATCTAAAGACCACCTGCAGAAGCAATCCAACGAGGCCCAACCAGAACCACTTCGGGCCTGCGGTTTGCCAGGTCGGCCTTCAAGTTTCTCTACATTCCTCGAGATATTCAGCATCCCAGGCCGACAGCCTGCACCTCGAGAAGTAACATCACCTCAGGTCTCCACGAAGCCTACATCCATCATCTCAAGAGGCATAACGAACAACGACAGCTCGAATCTGCGTAATAGGTTCGTCGTCAACCTGCCTTCAACAAAGTTTACGTCACCATAAGCTAAGTACCCCCTTTTCTAAGTACTCTTCAAGCCTACATTAGCCTACCACCGAACGGTAGGCTATACTCCCAAATTGTGTATTTACGCGTTCCAACTGACTCTCGTGAAAGAACGCAGTAGGCCTATCATCCAATTCAAGTGTAAATTCAATACTTATTTCCGCGTATCATCCGTCATTATGTTCAAGTCATATTTGTGTGTTAAATATTCTCTTGACGTAATCATTTAACATCACATGATGTTCTTCTATATAAAATGATATTTGTGTATTTGTCAAGCATTTCAATTCATTATTATTAGGCCACATCAATTATTCTATGTGCATCCATGCAATCATTTAGCCTACTTAATCAGTGTCAAGTATTCCATTCAATGTACCAAACGCACGTGCATTCTTTATATCAGTTACTAGGCCCATTCAATGTTACATGTCGCATGCCATTTACATACCATCGATGAGTATTACATTATTTATTACGTGTCAATTAAGCTATTAACCTTTCATCTTATTAGCTAAGCCTATGCCATAAGCATAACGTAAAACTACCAATTAATTACTGTCAATTCTTTGTTATATCACAGTGAATAAAATAACGGATTTATTTTCATAATAAACTACAAAAGTAAGGTGTCTTTCATAACCTTAATATTAATTTGCTTTGGCCGTAAACCAAAGCTGGTGACCCTCGCTGCCATTTCGGTCACTTCCAATAGTATGGTGGACCTAATCAAATAGCCATTCATTCCAATCGGTGATACTGTATTACATCATAAATTATTAACCCAGCCTATCATTATAAAGCAATCAGTCATTGCCTAAATCAATCGTTGCATACAATTAAATCATTATCACCTTAAACGGCTAAAACTAGCTCCACTATAAATTGGTGTAACCCCGGAGTGACTCGATCTTATTTTACGTTATTTATTCACAGCGATCCTTGTGTTAGCTATTATTGACCATTTCATTTTTTTGCAGCCACATTAAATAATTTCTATGTAAATACGGTATTCATAAATTGAATGTGATTTTCTGTAGCCATATCAAATAATTTCTATGTACGTACGGTATTCATAAATTCAGTGAAATTATCTAGGCCTACTTGCAAACAGTGATTTTCGTTCCGCGCGGTACTTTAATGCCTTACTGTCTCGCGGTCATGTGCCGTCGCACAATCACCGCAACTTTCAAATTCCCGAGTGCGTCCCCCTGAGTCGAGTCTCACTGCCTCCTGACGGTAGGGGCGCGGCGACCCCTTGGAGAAGCCACCACTGGCATTGGGTCCTGCTCCGCCGTCATACGGATCGTGGAGGGACTCACGAAACTCACCACCTAACGCCTCAGGACAACACTCACCCCCCCACCCCCCCAGCGCTGCAGTCAGTCCCAAATTCGTTTCAAACGGCGCATTCTTTCGTCACCACCTCGTCCAAAATATTCAACGGTCCCGTCTCGGCCGTTGTACGGTAAATCATTTGGCGATAAATCTGGTGACGCGCCTCATTGATCAGCGATTTTTTTTTTCCGTAAGCACGACGGGTTTTCCCTTCCCCATTCCCTACGGGAAGGCCTAAAAAGAAAACATTCTTTTAGTCAACGAGCAGAGTGCACACATGCCTCCACGCAACAAGCAAACTGCAAAACAGACACTTCAGGCACAGGGTTGGCGATCCCCTGCCTTCATCAACTGTCTCTTTGCATCATTCCGTGGATTAATTCCTGCTGCTCGTGGACTTGAACGACGTTTCTTTTTCTCCCTTCGGCAGGAGCGACCTCGACGACAACATCCACACGACGAGTTACGGGCACAGCATTCGAACTCAGACAGTTCCCCGGCCCCTCTCGTTTCCTTCGTCCACTCTTCATTGCTCCACATTCCTGCCGAAGTCCAACCCCTGCGGCAGGAGCGACCTCAACGAGAACAACCACGCGACGAGTTACGGGCACAGCATTCGACCACCAACACAGTCCCCCGCCCCTCTCGTTTCCTCCGTTCGCTCCTCACTGTCCCCCATTCCTGCCGTACCCCAACCCCACCCCCCTGCGGAACCCCCACCCCATACACCAGCGTTTCCTCTTCCGAGCATCCGACGACCCTTCATTCCTTCCTGCGTCAGGATTTCCACGACACCAGGCCAAGCGTCAAATCTCGGAGTGGCCTCATCAGGTCTCCCAACAGAATGGTATTTCTTCTCAGTATCGTTCCTTCGTCTCTGAGAGGGAACTACTTGTAGCGGATCGACAAGAAATAGACCAACAAATCGACAGACATACTTTCTTTCCACGCTAACATAAAACAGGTTGGAACACACGTGGGCAAGAGTAAAACAATGGAGCGTCTATTTTTCCCCAATGGGAGCGAACAAAAACCGTTAACGACTAAAAGACGCGTGGACAAACCGTCATTAGAATGAAGTCTACGTCACAGGCCTACGGTATAAAAGGAGTTTCCACTTTATACTCACCCTCACTCACTCACTCTCACACTCGGACGCACGTCATCACGTGAGCAGCGCGTCCACCAACCGCTTTCCGGCCCCTGGCCGAGGGGCCGTGGCCGCTACTTTCTTCAGGGCCTACAATTTGTCTTCACGTAAGATCTAAAGACCACCTGCAGAAGCAATCCAACGAGGCCCAACCAGAACCACTTCGGGCCTGCGGTTTGCCAGGTCGGCCTTCAAGTTTCTCTACATTCCTCGAGATATATTCAGCATCCCAGGCCGACAGCCTGCACCTCGAGAAGTAACATCACCTCAGGTCTCCACGAAGCCTACATCCATCATCTCAAGAGGCATAACGAACAACGACAGCTCGAATCTGCGTAATAGGTTCGTCGTCAACCTGCCTTCAACAAAGTTTACGTCACCATAAGCTAAGTACCCCCTTTTCTAAGTACTCTTCAAGCCTACATTAGCCTACCACCGAACGGTAGGCTATACTCCCAAATTGTGTATTTACGCGTTCCAACTGACTCTCGTGAAAGAACGCAGTAGGCCTATCATCCAATTCAAGTGTAAATTCAATACTTATTTCCGCGTATCATCCGTCATTATGTTCAAGTCATATTTGTGTGTTAAATATTCTCTTGACGTAATCATTTAACATCACATGATGTTCTTCTATATAAAATGATATTTGTGTATTTGTCAAGCATTTCAATTCATTATTATTAGGCCACATCAATTATTCTATGTGCATCCATGCAATCATTTAGCCTACTTAATCAGTGTCAAGTATTCCATTCAATGTACCAAACGCACGTGCATTCTTTATATCAGTTACTAGGCCCATTCAATGTTACATGTCGCATGCCATTTACATACCATCGATGAGTATTACATTATTTATTACGTGTCAATTAAGCTATTAACCTTTCATCTTATTAGCTAAGCCTATGCCATAAGCATAACGTAAAACTACCAATTAATTACTGTCAATTCTTTGTTATATCACAGTGAATAAAATAACGGATTTATTTTCATAATAAACTACAAAAGTAAGGTGTCTTTCATAACCTTAATATTAATTTGCTTTGGCCGTAAACCAAAGCTGGTGACCCTCGCTGCCATTTCGGTCACTTCCAATAGTATGGTGGACCTAATCAAATAGCCATTCATTCCAATCGGTGATACTGTATTACATCATAAATTATTAACCCAGCCTATCATTATAAAGCAATCAGTCATTGCCTAAATCAATCGTTGCATACAATTAAATCATTATCACCTTAAACGGCTAAAACTAGCTCCACTATATATATATATATATATTCTCTCTCTCTCTCTCTCTCTCTCTCTCTCTCTCTCTCTCTCTCTCTCTATATATATATATATATATATATATATATATATATATATACAGTATATATATATATATATATATATATATATAACTTCGTTATACCTTGAATTTAATAAAAAACGATTTCTCAGTAAGAAAATTCCATTATTATGGGTAACTACTATAAACCATTTTACCTATATTTAATGCTCTTTGTGAAAATTCATGAAGTTAAAATCGCCATTGACAGTTAACCACGATTAACATCCAACACTCAACTGATTCTGGGAGTTACGACAGTAATTTTACTGTTCTACTATGTTACAGTTACTTGATAACGGACGTGAAGCGTCAGCCATTATATCACGCAGGTTAAAATATTAGTTTTAGATCTGGTGGAATCAATTTTAAATTAATAACATTGTTAGATAGGGTATTTGGTTCACTATTTGTCTTCTATAGGATTTGGAGTCACTTTTCTTTTTTTTTTTAGAATCTGGGCGTCAATTTTGCTAAACTTTTCAGTGTGGCATCATATTCATTCCTCTCTCACTATATTGCGAAGCCAACTTTGCTGTCTCTCGCTCTTTTGTTATCAATTTTAATATTACTGGCTTTAGGAGTTCATTTTTTTCTCTTTTAGGATGTCATTTTCTTTTATTTAGAACAATTCAATTATTCTCTCTCTCTCTCTCTCTCTCTCTCTCTTCTCTATATATATATATATATATATATATATAATAATAATATTAGAAAACTCCTTTCGATGATAGTGGGAATAATCGTTTTAGAACGTGCGTGAAGAGAAAAAACATATGGAAACAAGTTCTTATATAGGTGAAACTCTTGTTTTTGTGACTTGGTCAAGAAGAGTCTTGATTCACGGTTTAATTAACCAAAAGTGTGACGAATTCTGGTTTCCATTTCGGTAAAACTAAAAAAAAAAAATTAATAATAAATAAATATTTCCGAATAAAAAAGTTACCCATCGAATATTTTTATATTTTTCCGAAGAAAATGGAAACTTTTATTTCCTTGTAGGAAATAACAATAATTGTTCAGCCAATTTAAAGTTTATTTCCATGACATTCTTTTTGGGTTTCTCGATATTTTATCAGTGAAGAGGCGTGTGTGTGTGTGTTGGTGGGTAACAATCCGTACCCGCCCATATGATCAAACTTTTTCTCGTTTTATTGTCTGAACTGTCCGCAAAGTATTTTATAGTTGTAGGCACCCGTAATTGAAGGAGGTTTGCCCGTAATCGTACGGGTTATCCACCCAATAAATGAACAGTTTTAACTGCACTCGCCTCAACCTGCTTGGGCGGGTACGGGTAATGGGGTGGTTCTCCAGTTTTTTAATTTGGATTAAATAAACAATTTATTTTTACTGGATAAAAAGAGTTAATTTGAAGAAAGCGAAGCTCGGATCTATAAAATTACGATCACAGCGGTCTTGTCAATGTTCCCCACTTCCATTTCTCAAAACGGGCTTGGGACTGTTCCTTCATGGTTTTTAAATGAATATAAAATTACTTTTTCCCCTCTTCTTCATTTACTGTAATTCAGCTGATAGCTGGGTTAGTACTACCGCTGATCTACAGCTTCCAGATAGATCAGCTAGGTTAAGCGTCATTGGGTCTGTTCAGTTGTTTTATGGGTCACCGTTCTTTCTAATGAGATGATGTAGCGATCCTTAGACTATTCGGATTCCACGTTAAACTGTAGATCCCCTGTACCACGT
>JAJOZX010013467.1:0-35000 GCA_023014485.1 Bathynomus jamesi
ATCCCCACATAACCGCACTGACTTGTCCGGTTTTAGTACAGGAACTACTGGGGCAGCCCACAGCGTGTGTGACTGGTTCGATAATTTTGTCTTTTAGCAGCCTGTCAATTTCTAAATCTACCTTCTCCCGCAGTGCCTGCGCAATTGAACGAGCCTTACAAAATTTCGGAGTTACATTAGGATCTACTTCTATACAGACCTGATGGCCTTTTAGGTTGCCTACTTCAGGCCCAAAAACAGAAGAAAACTCCCTTAACAATGAGTCTATGTCAGACGGATATGAGAGTGTATGCACATCTGCCTGACCCTTTGGCAAGATTTTGTCAATCGGCATTTTCAAAGCATCAATCCAATCACGGCCTAGTAGAGTAGGCCCTTGCTCATCCACCACTAAAAGGGTTAAGGGATGAGACAAAGTTTTCTGGTTGAGTGTAACTGTGACGGATGCTTCTCCACAAATAGGTATTTGTATGTCCTCGTGTAGTGCTAAATAAAGAAGTGAGGGAACGCATTTTGAAAGTGTTACTCAGATGCGGGGGGGACAATGGCGAGCGCGGCGAGCCCATACAGCTGGGGGTCCGGGGGCACTGTAAGCCCCCCGAGAAATCTTTTGAAAGCTGACCAATTTCAGGGATATTTTGAGGTCATATGCACTGGATATTAGGATATATTCCAAGGTTGAAGATGCAGTATTTCCAGTGTCATTAGATATACGACATCCAGTACGATCAATAAAAATAGTTAACAACTGGAATGATTAACTAAAAAAAAGTTAACAACTGGTACGCCGTGGTGACTGTTTCACCAGATCTTTATAGGCTAGCATTGCCTCAGTCGAAGCTAAAAGAAATGAAGCAGTTAATGATTCTTTCTCATATTTCTTCTAGGGGTGGGAATTAAAATTTCATGACGTTAGAGATTTGTAAGTTCGGATTTATTTGAAATAGTGAGGGAACGCCGTTCCGTCTACCAAAAAAGTAAGGGAACGCCGTTCCCACGCGTTCCCACAGCACTACACCACTGCTCATATTTCTTTAATATACAGTAGTTTTAGATGCATGTAGTTTAGGTGTATTTTTGAAAGTTTTATCAAAAACTGTTTTGGACATGACAGTTCGGGCAGCACCTGTATCTAGTTCTAGAGGAACCGTAATTCCATTTAGGCCTACCTCTACAATATATGGGCCTGTATTATTCCCACTTTGTTGCTCATAAAATAGGTACTCCACTCTAATGTTCGAAGTATTTCCCCTTTGAGGATTTACACTAGAGATGTTAAAATTAGAGTTTTCACCCTTCGTTTTCTTTGAAAAACACACTTTAGCTATGTGGCCTATTTTACTACAGTTTCGGCAAACTGCTTCTTTAAAAGGGCAGGCCTTCTTCCAATGGTGTTTTCCACACCCCGTACATGGCTTGGAAGGCTTAGGAGAATTAGTAGGCTTAGTCATATTTGCCTCATACCTTTTATTTGCCTGTCTAGTAGGCTCATTAGGTCTGCCAAGCCTAGAAGATTTAAAGCTATTTACGTGTTGGGCTTTACTACTGTGATTGCCAAACGCTCTAACATCTTTAGCAGCTGCTTCTCTAGCCGTAGCTATTTCTACAGCCTAACTAAAAGTTAAGTCCTGTATGGCTAATAGGGTTCTCTGGGTAGACTCCTCTTTGAGACCCATTACAAACCTATCTCTTAGCATTTCATCTAATTTGTCCCCAAATTTACACGTGCGGCTATGGCTTTTTATTCCTGCAACAAACTCTGCAATGCTTTCATTTCCCGTCTGATGCCTCGAATAAAATTTGAAACGTTCATAGATGAGAACTACTCGGGGTTTGTAGTAATCGGTTAGGGCCTGTACCAATTCATTATAGGTGCAAGTTTCCGGTGCTGTAGGAGAAACTAGGTCCATAACTAAACCAAACGTTTTAGGGCCTATTATAGTTAAAAAGGTAGGTACTTTCTTAGCATCGGGAATGGAATTTGCCTCGAAAAACAACCTCACCATAGTGGCATAAGCTTCGAAGTCCTCCCCAGAGTCTTCGTAGGGGCTTATATGGCCAATCACCGACATGCTAGAGCAAAACCGAATTAGGCCAAATAACGTGAAGTAGGTTAGATTTGGTTTAAATTTGATCTAGTTACTCCCCAGTTAGGGCTGAATAGTGAATTGTATTAGAGTTAAGGCTGAGTAGGAATTAGTTTTAGAGTTAAGGCTGAGTAGGAATTAGTTTTAGAGTTAGGGCTGAGTAGGAATTAGTTTTAGAGTTAGGGCTGAGTAGGAATTAGTTTTAGAGTTAGGGCTGAGTAGGAATTAGTTTTAGAGTTAGGGCTGAGTAGGAATTAGTTTTAGAGTTAGGGCTGAGTAGGAATTAGTTTTAGAGTTAGGGCTGAGTAGGAATTAGTTTTAGAGTTAGGGCTGAGTAGGAATTAGTTTTAGAGTTAGGGCTGAGTAGAATTAGTTTTAGAGTTAGGGCTGAGTAGGAATTAGTTTTAGAGTTAGGGCTGAGTAGGAATTAGTTTTAGAGTTAGGGCTGAGTAGGAATTAGTTTTAGAGTTAGGGCTGAGTAGGAATTAGTTTTAGAGTTAGGGCTGAGTAGGAATTAGTTTTAGAGTTAGGGCTGAGTAGGAATTAGTTTTAGAGTTAGGGCTGAGTAGGAATTAGTTTTAGAGTTAGGGCTGAGTAGGAATTAGTTTTAGAGTTAGGCCGGCGGGACCTACGCTATAGTACGGTAGCTTACCCACACAAACAAACCAAATCGGACGACGGACTAGGCTACATCCAATTTTCCAAACAACCACTTGAACCCAATAAGCCAAATTTAATCAAATGAGCCAAATTTAATCCAATAAGCTTAATCGAATCCCATGAGCTTAATTGAATCCCATCCTCGTCGCCAAATGTGATAGCGTCGGCTAGACACCCCAGTTAGGTTACTTAGGTTCTAGCAAGCAATCAAAGGCACTTACGGGTGCGTTGAATTAGATATTCCTTGGGGAGCCTACCATTAGATTCCTGTGTCCCACAAACAGCCTACCTAACTCTCTCTTACATTACCAATTTAGAAGCTATAGACATTACCCCTAACTATACTTAAGTACGGACAACTTCCTACCCCATTTGTCACCTTAGAAACACCACCTAATTACACTCAGCACCAACGATTAGGTCAGATAGGACAAAACATCTCTAGGCTAGCCCAAAACAATACGAACAGCCCGTTGGTTCGTTTTTGCCTTGCTGTTGCCATTCAGCTTAGCTTTAGTGATATTTCCCCTTTAGTGACTTTTAGACTATATATATATATATATACACACACGCGTCACCTTACAATTGAAGATGCAAAAAACGTTATTTCAAAATGCACTGTATGCGCCCAGTGTAAACAGAAGTATTTAAATAGTAATCAAGGTCAGTTAATAAAAGCTACACAACCTTTCGAAAGATTAAATATTGACTTTAAAGGTTCTTTGCCCTCCAATTCCCATAATCGTTATCTTCTAACGATAGTAGACGAATTTTCGAGGTTTCCTTTTGCGTTTTCATGTGCGGACACTTCTGCTGAAACTGTAGTTGATTGTCTTAGTCAACGTTTTGCTATCTTTGGTGCACCCGCGTATGTGCACTCCGATAGAGGTTCCTCCTTTATGTCGTATACACTTAAACAGTTTTTGAACTCACGCGGAGTGGCCACTAGTAGAACGACCCCATATAATCCCCAGGGAAATGATTTAGTTGAGAGATATAACGGAATTATATGGAAAGGAGTAAATTTAGCTTTGGCTTCAAGAAAACTCCCTGTTGGCTGGTGGGAAACGGTTTTGCCCAATGTATTACACAGCATACGATCCCTTTTATGTACTTCTACAAACTGCACCCCTCATGGGAGATTATTTAATTATCAGCGTCGCTCTACAAATGGCCATTCCATACCTACGTGGCTTACCGCCCCGGGTAAAGTATTATTGGAAAATTATATACGTCAGTCTAAATATGAGCCTCTAGTTGAAGAAGTAGAACTCATTGAGGCTAATCCCGAATATGCTCATGTTCGTCTCCCGGGAGGCAGAGAGACTACTTTCTCGCTTAAGCACCTCGCCCCTGCTGGGGAATCTGGAACTCGAGAATACGAAAATACTAACGAAGGTGATGGTGTGTTAACATCCCCCGTCACCTACAATCCTGCCTTCAAATCTGTCACCCACCATTACTCCCTCTAATCCCTCACCGGTCAACGCTCCTCAGACTTCACTAGATGATGATAATCAAAATACAGAGTTCCCCTGTGACTGAGGTACAGCAATCAGGGCGTGCTCGGTGTCCGCCTAGTTATTTTGAGAACTATATTGTTCAATCTAAGTAGGAGGGAAAAATGTAATGTTATTTTGCAGGTTTATGATGACTTTATTAGAATTTTATACCTAAGTAAAATCATTTGTGTTTATATTCAATTCGATTGAACTGATGAATCTGATGATGTCTGAATTAAACTTATGAGATGCGAGATACTTTATTATATCAAGGTAATGATATTTTCTTTGATGTAATTAACCCTAATCTGTAGGCAATAGACACAAAGGTGCTAGGCATTGTTTGGCAGCAAGGAGAGGATTTGTTTACCTTTAATGGGAAATCTTTAGTAGAGCTGGCTGAGAATGAGACAAGGTGGACAAAACGTACAGCGCTTAGATTCCTGGCTCCATTTGTGATAAAGTAAAAAATTTGGTTTCAGAGCCTCTGGGAAATTGGACTTGGTTGGGACCAAGAGTTATCTGATCATATGGCGGTAAGGTGGAAATATTGGTGCAAAGAATTGGCACATTTGGAGCTGCACATCTTTTGTGATGCAAGTGAGGAAGCCTATGCAACTTGTATTTATATAAGAGGCACATTCAAAGAGGAAGTAAGTTGCAGGTTGGTTGCCGCAAAAAGCAGAGTAGCACCTTTGAAAAGGCTCTCTATTTCAAGGTTGGAATTGATGGGTGCAGTTATTACTAGTCGGCTTGCAGGTACAATGCAAAAGTCTTTGGCCCTTTATGAAATTCCAAGCTATTATTGGACAGACTCCACTATAGTTTGGCACTGGTTAAGAAGCCAGGCGAGGAAATGGAAACCATTTGTTGCTAATAGGGTGGAGGAAATTCAAGCACACACAGATCCAAAGCAATGGAAGCATTGTCCAGGCATCCAAAACCCAGCTGATTACCAACACGAGGAATTTCGGTGAAAGATCTTGCACAGTCAAGATTGTGATGGAATGGGCCAGAGTGGTTAAAACTTGGAAGTGAAAACTGGCCTCCTAATCAGCCTATTGTAGGAGAATGCCAGGCTGAAGAAGAATGGGCGAGTGAGATGAGAAAATGCACTGTGAACAGTTGTCAAGTTATGCAGCAGGACCCCATATTGAGGCTTGAGGACATTATCAGTCTGAAAAGGTTGTTAACAGTGACAGCATGGGTGTATAGATTTACAGACAACATTAAGGGAGAAACAAGAAGGGAAGGAATTCTGAACAGTAACGAGATTCAGCAAGCCAGGCAATACTGGGTGGTATATGTGCAGAAGGAAAAATTGGTGGAGAGGAAATTGCTCACCAGCAGTCCATTACAGGTTCTACCAACACATTCTGCTCTCAAGGGTTTGGATGTGTTTTTGGATCAGGATTTATTGAAATTAGGAGGTAGACTACAGTTTTCTGGGCTTCCAGAGGAGAAAAGACATCCAATTTTGCTACCTTCTGGGGGGCACTTTGTGGAACTTTTGATCCTGGATACTCATCATAAGTTGTTACATGCTGGAGTTAGAGAAGTGATAATAGAGATCAGACAACAGTTTTGGATTCCCAAAATTAGACAAGTAGTAAAAAAGTCTTGCATAAATGTGTGGTTTCCAAGCGTTGGAGTGCAAAGCCCTATTATGAAAAGGTGGCTCCACTTCCAAGAGAACGGTGTCTATACTGCCCCATTTGCTGTAGTGGAAGTAGACTTCGCAGGTCCAGTCTATGTGTATGAGCAAGGGGAGTCTAACAAAGGTTATATATGTCTTTTCACATGTGCTACCACCAGAGCAATCCATTTGGAGTTGGTAAGCAACTTAAGTAGTGATGTATTTCTTTTGGCCTTTAAAAGGTTTGTGAACAGAAGGGGTTTCCCAAATAAAATCATCGGATAATGCAAAAACCTTCAAAAGGGCTGCAAAGGAACTGCAAGAAGTTTGGTCCATGCTAAAAGAGGAGGGATTCCAATCCTACTTTTTGCACCATGGGGTAAAGTGGGAATTTATTGTTGAGAGAGCACCATGGTCGGGAGGATTTTGGGAAAGGCTAGTGAGAAGTGTAAAGTGTCCAATAAAGAAACTTTTAGCTGATGCTCATTTGAGCAAAGAAGAATTCTGCACTGTTTTGTTTGAAGTAGAAGCAATGGTGAACAGTAGGCCCATCTTTGTTTATAACAGTATGCAGGATGCAGAGCCATTGACACCAAATCATTTTCTTTGTGGTAAACGATTAACATCAAGCCCCAGTTTGCCAGAAGACTTACAGCCTATCCAGAGCACTCAAGAAGAGTTAACCAGAAGGTTCAAGTACCTTGAAGAGCTACAAGATCAGTTATTGAAGAGATGGCAGATAGAGTACTTGCCAGAACTCAATTATTACCCATCAGGCAATGTAAAGGGCTCCAATGCAAATTGTATCAAGGTGGGAGAAGTGGTAATGATTGGGGATGAAAGACCAAGTCAGTGCTGGAAGCTTGGCATAATTGAAGAGTTGTTTGTTGGCAAAGATAATTTAGTTAGGTCTGCACTGGTAAAGACTTCAGGAGGAAAATTAAAGAGACCTGTACAAAAACTCTATGCTTTAGAAATAAGCAAAAACACGGATAGTCAAGATGAAACATTTGAGTTACAGCCTCATGGAGAAGGCTTGGCTAAATTTGCAGAAGGTAATGATAACAATGCCTCTTCGGTGGGGAGTGTTAGAAAATCTAGAAGAGGAAGAGCCATTGTTGTCCCAAGGCGATATGATTACTAAGCTGATTGATGCAGAATTGCTTGTATATATTAAATAAGATTCCACTTTTTGTTATTACGTTTATTGACCAATATCCATAACGCTAAACAATGATGGAACTCTGAAACATACAAACAAATCAAACACATACATGAAAAATAAAGGCATCAACATGAAGACACTAATCAATAATAATGAATATTCTCTATCTATCCCGAGTCTTTGATATAGTATAGTGAAAAAAAGGGGAACAAAGACTGTTATATATGTAGTCGTGTGGTACAGGGTATGGGTGTCGATGGCGAGAGGGGGTTGTTCAGGTAGTATGTAGCGTGTTCGTCATATCGTAATCGCTCTGCCATGAAGGTGTCTTCCTATCGCGTCCGGAGCGTCTGACGGCAGGGGCATCGGTTGGAGAAGCGGGACACCTGGAGCAGCAGGTTGCGAGGAATCTCGTTGCTGGAAGCGCTCAATGGGTGCCAGGGACGGTGTTGGTGGGCACTGCTGAGGGTGCGCAGCTGGTCTGGAGGGCAGGCCTCGTGGTGGGGTGTGCAGTGGAAGTGATGTGGGGCTGGTCGGTGAGGTTACGTTGCCAGCCGGTTGGTGGGCGGTAGGGGGTGATCGCTTGACTGCGGACGGGGAGCATGGTTTCGGGGGTGAGGTTGCACACTGCTCCAATTCGGGCGCTGGAGAGGTGAAGGCGGGAGTCGTCCATGCGTGGTTTTGGGGGGTGTGGTCGCGCACTGCCCCGATCCGGGCGCAGGGCTAGAGAGGTGAAGGTGGGAGTCGTCCCCGATGGTGAGGCGGCGCCTGTGCGGTTGGACGGGCACATATTTCCTCAGAAATTTTCTGTTTCGCAGAGTCACTCTGCCTGAACCGTCAACCCTCACCACGTATTGATCGAACTGTCGCACTTCTATTACCAGGCCAGTCTTGTCCCATTTCCTGGAGTTGCGGCCGATCTGGTTCTGGATTCTAACCCTGTCTCCGACCACGAGTCGGGGTAACCGTCTGGTGTGCTCGGACCAGTATTCAGTGGCTCTTATGTGCCTGTTCCGCAAGGCATCCTCCCTCGCCGCCAACGTCCCGAGCCAGATATCGTGTGGCTTGTACCTGCCGGGCACGATCGGGATGAAATCTTTGATCGGACGGCCGAACGCACACATAGCGGGAGACAGCTTGGTATCTTTGTCAGGCGTGTTGCGGTATTGTAGCATGGCTCGCTGAAAAGCGTCTGTATCGAGCTCACCGTTCGATCCTGTGTTGTCTGTGATCAGTCGTTTCGCTGTTTTCACGCCAACTTCGGCTCTGCAGTTTGAATGTGGAAAAGCTACCGAAGCCAGGCAGTGGTGTACGCCCCAGTTCCCCAGGAAGAGACGAGTAGCCGTAGATGTGAACTCAGGGCCGCCGTCAGATGACAGTTCGTCGCAGATGCCATAAGTCACGAACACCCTACGCAGGCTGTTGATGAGGCCTCTGACGCCATCCGTGGTCCTCCACAATCGGCCAGTTTGAGTACCTGTTGACGATCACCAGGTAGTTGGTACCTTTATAGTGGAAATAATCGGCACAGATGCACTGGAAAGGGTAGACGGGGACACCGGAGGAATTGGGGGAGCACTGGGCTGCGAAGGTGCCATACGGTTGCAGTGGTTGAAACTGTTCCTGAGGGTAGTGATAGCAGGGGTGATGCCGGGCCAGAACACGGACACCTCAGCCCTCGCGACCATCGACGATACGCCCTGGTGGGCTGCGTGGAGCGCGTTCGGTACATCCTGCCGGAGAGAAGGAGGGATCACAACACAATTTTTGAATATGACGACGCCGTCCACCGTGTACAGGTCTTCTCGGAATTGGTAATATTCTCTGAGTGGGGGTGGGAGCTCGTGACGGAAGTCAGGCATGCCTGACTCGATTATCGAGACGAGCTCTGTCATGTGTTGGTCGCTGCTCGTCGCCAATCTTACCCGGTCCCAGGTAACGGACTGCAGCGTGTTCAGAGCTGAGATCGCGGAGGCCATAACCTCGTCGTCGATGGCTTCGTCGTTGTACGCAGCCGTCCCCTCTGTGCGTATGCCAGCTAAGAATGAGTGGCGCAGAGCAGCTGCCGACGGTAGGTCATCATCAGCAACAGCGTCTTGGCTACTAGCGGAGATGTCGTCTGCCAGGAGCATCTTTTTAGGTTGGCGGTCGCCGGTGGGGTGGCGGGACGTAGCGTCAGCAGCGCGATGCCTCGCACCAGGTACATGGATCATGCGAAATCTGTAGCGGAGTCTTCTCTTCAGATTTCTCAGTCGAGCATTCGGTAAGTCTTCCAGCGACCTGTCGCCAAACACCTTCAGCAGCGGTTTGTGGTCAACCGCGATGATGTCATCGCAGCCGAGGACGAAGTACCTGGCCTTGTTCAGTGCGTCAGCGACTGCTACAGCCTCCCCCTTGATCGGCGCGTAGCGTGACTCGGCGGGGCGGGTAAAGCGACTGCGAACGAGGGTGACCATCCAACCAGTGCGGCAGCAAAAGGGTTCAGCACCAGGACATTCACAGTGCTTCTGGGATAGCCAGAATCCGATCTCTGACTTCGACCAATCGGTCGCAAGACAGGTCGGCTTTGCTTTGTCAAATATACTTACACCCTCCTCGATCTCACTGATGATCACCATCTTCGACTCTTCCAACAGATTGTTGAGTTGATCATCCCATCGGAAGGCGTGCCGGGCTCCAAGAATTGGCGAAAAGGTATCATTCTCTTTGCCATAGCGAAAGCATACTCCACCTGGTTAATTAGCCCAAACCATGAACGAATGTCGGTTATGTTCTTTGGTGTAGGAAAGTCACGGATGACCTGCAGATACTTCTCGCAGGGTCGTACTTTGTCGAGTGTGATTTCGAAGCCAGCAAACTCCACAGTGTCTTCAAATACAAACTTCTCAGGGTTCAGCGTGAAGCCGTGTCTACCGCAGATGTCAAGCCAGTTGACTACTTGGAAGAAACTTTGTCTCAGGTCGTCTGACCGGAGCAGCGTATCGTCGATACACTTGGTTTTGTTTGCGTATACCAGCGCTTTCAAGTGGCCCCAGAGATAAAAATCTAGTCGCGTGAGGGCCGGGCTTCTACCTGGCCATTCCACAGGCCCTCGACGTCCTATCCAATGACCAGGGAATTGTTGGTACAGGTATTCCCTTACTTGGGTGCTGTAATGTGCAGGAGCGCCGTCTTGCTGGAACCATGTTGGGAAATTTCCTTCCTTCCAAATGCCACACCATACCATCACCCGAGATGCACCTTGTTCCTTTGAAGAGGTATACCAGTGAGGGTTGTTTTGAGACCAGTAGCGGGTGTTCTGTCGATTTACCTCACCATTTCCATAAAAAACAGCCTCGTCACTGAACAGAATGGTGGACGGGAAATTGATTGGCATGCCGAGCATATTGTTCCGTAGCCCATTCACAAAATTCCATCCGCCGGTCGGGATCATCTTCGCTTAATTTCTGTAGGATCTGAAGTTTATATGGATGCCATTTGTGAGCCTGAAGAATGCGATGGATGCTACTTTTCGACACTCCTGTCTCGGCGGACAATCGCCGAAGAGACTTATTGGAACTTCTGTTAAAATGAGCCAGGATAGCAGTCGCTGTATCATCATCAGTGGACCTCCTTGAAGGTCCACTGCGTGGTTTATCTTCTATGGATCCTGTTTCCTTAAACTTTGCAACAAGTCTGCTAACACAACTCTGTTATTGGCTCGCGGTCTGGATGCAGTCTGTTAAATTCAGCAGCGGCCTCTCTTTGACTCCGATTTCCTATGAGTAGAATTATCTGGATTCGTTCTTCCTTGCTCACAGACATTATGGCCTGTAGAAAGAGAAAAATATGAATTATGGTTTGTAGAAATAGAAAAATATGAATTTCTCCTATGATGCCGGACTTATGGGACACCCTGTAGAAAAGGACAGGGTTTATATGGACACCCAAGTAAGTGTAAATTCTACTATAATAATAATGGTCACTGTATATTTGCTGTCAGTTGAAAATTCTACCACCAGACATTTGCAAGAATTACGCAAGACATAGGAACTACAAATATGGTAAAAAGAGCTACTACCATCACTCCCCAGTAAACTCTAAGAACAATACGAAAAGTGATAAGAAACATATGAATGCAAACCGCGAACAAATTTTTTTGACATCGCCAACACAATAAGGTTACTAACTTCTAAACCTCATACAACATATACAGTGGACACAGTTGAGAACCTCCGAGCAGAACCGTTATCAGACAAGAAACTACCGAAACAGGTAAGGGGCTGTTCAAAAATTACGTAACGCTAGTTTTGCTAAAACTTTACACCCCCCACTCTCTTATAACGTTCCGTAACGCTAGACCAGACACATAACATAACATCTTAGTAGTGGGTGTCTGGTCTAGCGTTACGGAACGTTACAAAAGGGTGGGGATGTCAAGTTTTAGCCAAAATAGCGTTACGTAATTTTTGAATGGCCCCTAAAAGGGAACGGGTCATTTTTGGAGGACCATACTGCTACGAATTTAGAATGAACAAGGGACAACATACAAAGATGGGCGTAAATACTTTTGAATGTATTTAAATACTGGCGAGGATTGTAATTAAATACAAGATACATTACACCTAAAAGGAAGGAATGTAATTAAATACTATAAATACATTACTGTGAAAATGTGTTTAATACATTTCCAAATACATTATTTTAGATAATTTTAATTTACATGATCGCTACAAGACATGGTTACATTACAGCCTTACAACCAGGGCTGTAGCTTCGGGGCCGCCAGGGGTGGATGAGCCTCCCATGGAAAATTTTGATCGTCACCAACGAATGGCAAATTTAGTTCTACTGGCATCTGAGAAAGAACGCACGAAAGCAATCAATATGGATATTCTTTTAAGAAAATTTAATGATCAGAAAAACAAAGTTGCAACTGTTTTGAAGTAATTTTAATTTTTTTGTTAGTGTACTGAAGTACTGTATTTTGTTTTTAAATTTGGAAGCAATGTTTTTGTTGTTATTTTTTCAATAACTATTAGATTTGAATAAAAGAAAAATTACCGCAATGCATTATACTATTTTATAATTATTACCAATTTGTATTTTGTATTGTATCTAAGTCATGTTTCGTTTGTTTAAACTTTCTACATTCTAACACGTTGTTTACCAAAAGTAGTTTTAGAATTATAATTCAGTTTTGTAATTGTCTAATTGACCTGGTCCAATAAATGCGTGTATATAAAATTTTAACTTTAACATCTGTTTTTTTTTTACAAAGAATTCCCTATATTATTGGTACTATGTAGCCTCCCCTATATTACCAGAGTAGTATAGCCGAAAAAGGTTAGAGTGCAGGAATGTTGCAAGTGATTACGTAATGTTGCAAAGGTGGGTGGGGGTGTTGCAAAAAAAATCCCCCCAAAGGGCCCTTTGTTGCCAGCCGGGGTTGCAAGGGGCATGCAACTTGGAGGCGGAGTTCTCCCCCAAGCTATTCCCTCCAAAGGGCCAGAAAGGAGAGAAAGGAGGAGAGGTGTTCACCTGGCAGGAGCCAAGTGCATATTAAGACTTCAGCCGAGTAGACGTTGTCTTATAGGCTCCTAATCAGCCAGTTGGCTTAGAAGGCGTAAATGGCTTGAGTTGCCAGATAGCGCCATGTATTCAGTTTGTGCTATATATTTAATTCTAATCTATCGAAGACTGAGTTGCCAGATACCATTGTATACATTATTATAGACGCCTAATCAGCCAGTAGGCTTAGAAGGCGTAAATGGCTAGAGTTGCCAGATACCACTTTTTAGCGATACCATTGTATACATTATTATAGACTTCTAATCAGCCAGTTGGCTTAGAAGACGTAAATGGCTTGAGTTGCCATGTTGCCAGATACCATTGTATACATTATTATAGACGCCTACTTTTTAGCATTGCCAGATACCATTGTATACATTTAGAATTCCGCTATGCGCCATGTATTCAGTTGCCAGATACCACTTTTTAGCATTATTATGGTGAGTTGTCTCACTAAACAATTAAAAGATTTCGTGCCATGTATTCAGTTGCCAGATACCACGTTTTAGCGATACCATTGTATACATTTAGAATTCCGCTAGTAGGTTTAGAAGGCGTAACATGATATAATTAGAATTAAGTAAAACAACATTGCATCATTCTTTTTATTATAAATATATAGAAAATAAATATACATTTCAATAATAATTGAGGAATATGCATATAATCAAAAAAATATACACACACACAATTATGGAGATGGAGATATATACAAATAAAT
This sequence comes from Bathynomus jamesi, assembly GCA_023014485.1. Lineage (NCBI taxonomy): Eukaryota > Metazoa > Arthropoda > Malacostraca > Isopoda > Cirolanidae > Bathynomus > Bathynomus jamesi. The sequence goes on from JAJOZX010013467.1 coordinate 13,322, forward strand.
ATACATTTCAATAATAATAGAAATATGCATATAATCATAACAGTACAGGAGAAATATCAAGCAAAATATATAAATACATTTCACTTTTTTTTCAAAATACTAAACTCGCACTTAATCGAGTTTACAATTACATCATTATTGCTCTGCATTACGCAGTATACGCGGTTTAATAATATTTCACCGCTTAAAGTATAGGGAAATCTGTATTCGATATGAAGGGCTTTCATATCGTTCAGTACTATTTTTGTTCCCACTTTACAACCGGTTGGTAAATCATCTTTAAATACGTCTAGAATACAATCAAAAGCACGCACAAAGAGTTCATCGTTAGCTACATTATTAAACAAGTTTATAAGCATGCTTTTCCAATCGAGGGTTTATTTCTACCGACTCGAGCTTTTCAATCGTGAACTCACTCAACATAGCGGCAATTGAAATAATCTTCTAAATCGTTACGACAACTGCGCGTTATATAAAGAAATAGTTCTTCAGGGTGAACGGTGTAGGTGAGCTCAGCCTTGTACCGATCAATTGCTTTGTACCAAAGTTCATGGTATTTCAAAGAGTCTAAACTTTTTAAATAAACGTCCAGCTCTAGACCATTCTCACCAGCCCTACACTCGGTAAACCCATCGAGCAGAGCGGTGTATGCGTATTCAAGTACTGTATCAAAATAAAGCATATCCGTAACACGCGCGTCTAATATAGGTTTCAGCTTGCGGAATCCGACGATTTCAAACATTCTGTCGAGGATGAAACGGTTTCGCGTAGGAACAAGAGCGTTATTATCAGAAGCATTCTTCCACATCAGCCGTATATCAATGCACGGCCGATCGTTATTTATACACAACGTACATACAACGGCGTATGAGGGTGCGTCACTAATCTGCTCTCTTCTTGTACCTACGTTAGCAGGTATTTTATAACGATCTTCACTCCACTTCTCAACTATCACGAAGATTCTATTCATCTCCTCGACACTTAAATAAACCCGTTTGTTTGTTTGTCTACATTCCGTTTCCAGTACATAGCTAACGGTACCGGATTTACGCCTGAACACGCGCAACGATTTCGTCACGGACACATCGTACGAGGCGTTGAGAATGCTGCTCAAAGGAAGTTCCATCGTATTCGAGGAGCGCACGTCCACTCGGTTCAAGCTCTGAGATAACTATGAGCCGTGTGAGGCACGCAGGTAGGCAGGAACGGTTCGACGGGCGGCTGACTCGATGATACGTGAATGGGCTTGTTCGTATGATCCGCGAGTCGTACCGAATTGTTGTACATATTTGTTTTTCCGGTACAAGAATTAATTTCATCACTACCAGCCTACGCACCAGACAGTTTACCTCAGGATAAGAACTAGGCACATTTTATGTTTTACTAAACATCTTCACACTCCGGCGCACTATTTGAGAGGAACATATGCTCATATTTTTCCTTTCTGCCCATCAAACGATACTCGTCTCTAAAGTCTGTTAAAAACTCACGCAGGGCACTAGCCACAACCTCACTACGAACCTCATCATGATATACGTTAATATAGTGATAAAAATACTTAAGATTGTCCATGATCACGAGATTCACATTTTCAGTCGTAGGGTATGAGTAATCGACATGGTGTAGCATGACGTAATACCGCTTGTCACACCACCCATCCGCAAGACTCATTATCCATACCTGCTGCTTCTCTTCTGCACGCGTTGTTTCTTTTACTTCACGGTGTATGTGAGACTTTATAAAGTTTAGCTCTGCAGTATACTTCAGCACATCGTCTGTGCAACGAAAGCCTTCAACGGTCTCACCAGAACATCCGTAGAGTATTTGTACATCTTGGAACTTCGCACAATCCAATGTGTTTTTAAAAGAGGCATAGGAGGGAGGAATAGGAAGTTTTTCGGTATCCACCACATCCTGGCACTTTGCTGAATACCATTTCATAAACGTTGTACAAGCAATATTAAAGGTAGCCATTTGAATACACGTCTGATCTTTTCTTCTGAATACACGTCTGATCTCTCGGGCTTACTGCAGTCGACTGACCACGCAGGGACTCCCAGATAGTAGCATGACTCACGGTCTTACAGTGGGCGGAGCTTAGAACTTTCACCTGCGCACACACACACACACACAAAAGTAAACGCTAATTGAAACATGATTTATTTAATAAACGAGATATTCAAGTTATATATATATATTTACAAATACGATTTAATAAACGAGATATTCAAGTTATATATATATATATATATATATATATATATATATATTTACAAATACGTGTAATAAATCAATAGATACGATTATATACAAGACAAATACGTGTCAGTTAACAATAGAAGCATCAAGCGTTATGGTATCCAAAGGGTACGGTATCATAGGTACCAGGTGACTGGTAACGTTTCCTATAGGTGTTACGGCACACCTTCGTACCCCTAAGTTCCTTCACGCCCCCCAGCTTCTGCGCCCGAAAATTGTGGGTGCCTACAATTAGTTGGGGAGGTCGTTCGCCCTCATCATCGTCCAAACACACTAGATCCTTCAACGATTCAAAGTTAACAACCCGCCGATTCGCATGGTTGAGCGTAATACCCTTTGCCTTCACGATATATTTCATTTCCTCCCCCACCCTGACCCGTACCCCATAAGTTTTAGGTCCTGTTGAGACAAAAGAGTCGGCGTATGCGTTGTCCCCATACTCATCCTTGATCTCATCAGTGAGCTCGCCGAGGAACTCCCCAATAGCGGGCATGTATTCACCCTCCCTCTCTGTGAATATCACGCTATCTGTATCGGCATACAATACTCTCCGCCCAAGAGAATGCAATAGACCCCAAAGTTTTATACGGGCGTAGGCTGTTGTGAAGCTGGCCACAGGTATGTTTGTAACCCTTGAGGTATCTGTGGCCAATTCAGTGTTGTTGTACTTTATTATGTAAGTATTACCTACATTCACGATCTCCATGACCTCTTTATCGGGAGCATTGGCATAATCCCAGACATCACTATAACTTTGTGCCAAATGAATGTTCCCTTTGCCGGTATTCTGCGCAAATTTTCCCCATAGACTGTTTAGACACAACTTTGCACTAAAGCGCTTGCCAGGATTCTTTACAATTTGGACACGATCAAGTTGTATACCTTCGCGGTCGCGGTAACGTTGAATATAGGCAGACTTTTCATCTTCGGTATCAACTCCTCGCGGATACCCTGATGCCTCAACCTTATCCTTCAAAAAGGCGTTTATATATGGTGTGAAAAGGTTGGGTAGCTTCTGAAACCTCCACACCTCATGTATCTTCAGTATTCTATAACCATGGCGTACGGCTAGGGCCAGCTCAGGACTTGTATATACGCCTCTGATCTTACGCTGGTGGGGTATATGGTTACAATCGCCGTTATCCTCTTCCGCGCACTTCACGCACAGGGGAAACATGAGCTTGTCGTCGATAACGACAGGTAAGATTGGCATCCATAAATTGCGTGGGGGGAGTACGTCTACGAAAGAGAGCCCAAAGTAACGATCATTCAAATTTCTTGAAAATTCATTGATGGAGGCAGGTTAGGTCCCACCAGTTTCTCAGGAGCGCCCACGGGGTACGGATTGTTCTTCATCACGTATGGGTATAAAGAACAGAAATCGTAGTAATGGAGCTTCACGCCCTCCGTAGGTGGAAAGTATAGTCTGAATGGATTTGTACGTCCTCCAAACAAGCTATCACCACATTTGAGAGGATCCAGCACCATTGAACGCTTGATCGTGTTTATTTCCTCACGGTACACCTCGTCTGTCTCCATCCGTGCATCATATTCATGCTCCCACAAGACTTTGTGAGTGAACTGTGATCCTATAAGTTGATCGCGGGTGCGGGTCCTGCAAGACAGTCGGCAGGAGATCTACCGTGGATATCTCCGGCGATTCCGCACTCAGGACGGGGGCATCCATGCCACCAGCAACCGTTAAAGGAGTACACAGTCTTCACACCAGTGACACGGTTTTCACTTAACCCATCAACCCAAAAAACACGTCCATTAATCTTAATGGGTACTTCACCCGTGTTGCGGGCGTGCTTTATGTATACACCTGTCTGTTGCTGTAGGTGTATGAGCCAGTAAATAGCCTTGTGTCCGTAACTGCGGGGGTTGTTTCGGTGAATAATGGCTAAGGTGTCTTTAGGCATGAAGTTATTCTTGAACACCGTAAAACATAATGATGCGATGGTGGTTGCGACTTGCAGTGGATCGCATTTGAAACGGGCTATGTACATCCTTCTAAAGGCCTGGAAACATACTCTAAGCACGCGCACATCATTCACGCAATAACGCTCACATTCATCAGCTATATTATAAGGGTTACTTTCATTAAAACTGTTGTAGTATCGATCAAAGTCTTCACGTTCATCCATACAGTCAAAATAATGTTTGGGTGGTGGTGGGCCTACGTAGTTTAAAGTCTCGCTGGTGAGGAAAGTGTAAGGGAAGTATCCTTTGGAAACTTCAGCTGCTACTCCCATCACCTTGGGTAGCTTTGCTAATTTACAAGGTGTGAATAATAAAGTGTCTTTAAATTGTACATTGCCTCTTATTGCATCTGTATTAATTTGTTGCCTCTTTTCAATGGATCACCTGTAAATATCTCAGAGGATTCGTGTTCAAGCAACTCCTTATAAAGGAACTGCGTGTCAAACTTTGCCCCGTTATGGGCGAGAATATACACAGTCATTTTTTTGAACTTGTCGGCTAACTTGACAATATAGGACACAAATAGTTTCACAGGACTATCGCGGACATTCGTTTTAAAAACGTTTGTCCGTTTACCGCATTTGGGGCACTCGTCACATTCGATACCCATACACTCATCACAGATGGTCTGGCTCACAAGTAAATGTGGAATTACCTCTTTGGTTTCAGCGTTCGTATATGTTTCTATATCGTAGTATACAGTTATACAAGGGTTATTTTTAGGCTTAGCATCTTTCATATAACATACATGCTTTACTCCATCCGCCTTATATTCCTCCTGGCATGTAGGACAGTGAATTACGTCACACTTGTGCTTAAATTTCCCCAATTATCCATTGTGTGAAACATACCACATTCACAGATTCTCATTTTCCTGCACGTGCCAATTGATTTATGGAAATCAAAACAGCTATTATTGAAAAATGTGCGTCTACACACATCACAGTCTCTCTTCTCAGCTCAACTACACGGCTTTCACATTTGGTGCTTTTACACTGCTCACATACCATGTGACATTCTTTACAATGTCTCACAATATCATCCGCAAACTCGAGGCACCCCTTACACAAATCATGATGTCTCCCATATTTTCGACTTTTGTCATAACTCGCGTAAAGCCACCTTATATTACGGATGGGGAGATACGTTGTCCCTGACAATCCTAAAATAAGTAGGGGTCTTGTACGATCTCTCACACAGCTTTTAAAAACATACACAGTCCTACGACGATCATCCAACCCAAATACAACTATACGCGGACATTCATTTCCTGTTCTACCCTTCTCAGCTCTTCAGGACCCATATTACAGTCAAATTCAAGTTCACAGTCTACAGCTAGTTTACGGGCACGCTCCACGACCGTAGGCAACCAAATTTTTTGGTCCTGTGTATTTTGTACAGTAAACATACGTGCTAAGAGTACTGCTATAAAGCCGCAACCACGATCGACGTTTATATGCTTTCGGTAAATAGTCGGAGAATTGAAGTTAAGAGTATACGGTATGGCACTATGACCCGCAACACGGAATACACGATCAATATTTACCGTGAAGTTGTCCATATTAAAGGCTATACTACTTTGGGCGGCTTGCATTATACGTCCTAATATATATTCTACATCTTCAGCCGCCAAACGTCTAAATGGCACTATCACCCAATAATCGTCTACATCACCGTCATCTGACCCGAATCCAAAGGACAGACTCGTCCTGACTTCACGCTCGTCGCGATTCTGAAGAGCAAACTCTACAATACGCTGTACAACCCGGCGTAGCCCGCGCTCAATTCCATTGCTATACATGGCTCTAGGGTCGACCCTGACTCTATACCGATTTCTAGTCAAGGCTGGGGTGGGGGCTGCGGAGCGCACCAACTCGAACGTTATAATCCTCAACAGAACGGGGGGCAACTGTGGCGGATGAATTAGGGGTATATTAGCGGAAGGTGCTGCTGGGGGGCCTGTTGCGTAGGAGGTTGAGGGTTGGGGATCTATTATTGTAGACTTAACAGAACGGGGGGCAACTGTGGCGGATGAATAAGGGGATATATTAGCGGGAGGTGCTGCTGGGGGTTGTTGCGTAAGAGGTTGAGGGTTGGGGATCTATTACTGCTGCAACAGGCGCGTATTTCGGTCGCTTTATACCTGACGTGGGGTTCTCATACCTCCGCTTTGGACGTGCTACCGGTATCGCTGGTGAGGGTTCGTTGGCAGGGGAGGAGATCACAACTACACTGTCGTCGAGGTCATCCGTAATGTCAATGATGGGTGCTCTACCTCATCGTCATTCACGGTTCTGTGGGAGAAGAAAGCAAAATATAAGGAACAGCACTCAAAATTTGTAATATTTTGTAAATGACCCACTTAGGAGTGTGACGTGTTAGAAATGGACTCTGTAGAAAAATTCAGATTCACGAGCCCATCCACATGTATTATATCTGGACCTACAGGATGTGGTAAAACTGTGTTTATGCTTAAAATCATTAAAGAAAAGGGAGAGATGTTCTCGAAATTTGTGCATAAAGTTATATGGTGCTATTCGACGTATCAATCAGTGTTCAACGAGTACCAAGATGATATTTTGTTCCACAAAGGCGTATATGACGTTAATTCGTTAAAGGGAAATGAACATACAATCATTGTAATTGACGATCTCATGTTGGAGATGGATAAAACGTTTGCCGAGACATTTACAGTATTCTCCCACCATCTTAACATAAGCGTGTTCTTCATCAATCAGAATCTATTTTTCAAAAATAGATACATGCGCGATGTGTCGTTAAATACGCAATATCTAGTCTTATTCGCGCAACGTAGAGATGTATCACAAATTGGGGTATTAGCCAATCAAATGTTCCCGAATCAGCGTAAGGAGTTTTTGGAAGTTTATAAAGAAGCTACAAGCACGCGTTACGGATATTTGCTTTGCGACCTTCATCCGCGAAACACGTTTAGAGTGCTTCTACGAACGAATATATTTCCAAACGAGCCTGAAACGGTGTATATTCCAGAATGACAAAGAGACTAAAGAAATACCGTGAATTAATAAAAATCTATCATCGACTGCCCCGGGCAATGCAGCAGATGTTTATTAAAAATATCGACGCCGACTTTTTAAAATGCATCTGTGAAATCTGTCTTAACGTTATAAATTGCAATGTATCAATGAAAACCCCTCAGAAGGCTCGCCTACGCCGCTACAAGAACATAATACGTGCACTCGCTCGTAAAAGTCAAACTGTAGCGAAGAAAAAACGAATTATTGTACAAACAGGAGGGTCATTTCTCCCCATCTTATTTTCAGTTTTGGGTCCTTTACTGACTAGATTAATATAATGAAGAAAGTGGTAGTGATTCCCCACGAGGTGTACGCTTCACTGCAAAGGAATCCAGACACGGATCTAGATCCCCGTAAAAGCAGACTTAAAAGAATGGAAAGCGAATTGCTAGCCCTATTAAACAGTGAAAAAACACCTGATGAGAAAAGAATCTTATACCAAGAAGCTCTGCAGAAATTTCTTCACGAGTACGAAAATTATAAGAGCCCTACAGAGATTCCTGTGGTTATTAGGCACAGCACGGGGGACGATGGACATGGCGACATAGGATCTGTGCCCGACGATACAGCTGACCAACCAAAAAGATTAGCCACACAACATATCGAACATGTATTAAAAAGCACCCTCCCACATACATTGATGAGTAAAGGCTTAAGTCTTTATAATCTATTGAATGAGGATCCAGCCATACAATGGACCGATACAGGCGAGATCATTGTGGAAGGATCAAAGGTACAGGGATCGAATATCGTAGACATTGTCCATGATCTGGTGAGAAAGTGGGATAGGCCATCACCATCAGGATGGAAGCATATTAAAGCAAGACTACAACAAATAAATGTCCCTAAAACGTTGATAGGAAATCTGAACAGGTTAAAAGACTTGGAACATGCAACGCATGTGACACAATTGAAGGCGCCGTCACCCCCGGCGGTAACACCTTTGAAGAGGAGCAAGAAGAGGTTAAACCAACCCTACCCACGTGCCTCTAAAATACGCAAATGGCTAACGTATTAACTAAACGCTATTATGACATTTCTACCCATCCTCTTACGGCGGCGTAGATAGACTGTACAGAAGTGTTTACGGAGTAGGAAAAAAGATGTTGAAAGATTTTTGAGGGAGCAGGACGCTTATACGCTTCATAAGCCTGTGAGAAAAAGGTTTAAAACAGCCAAGACAACGGCTTCCTCGATTGATTCTATTTGGCAAGCAGATTTAACAGACATGCAAAGATATTCTGTGTATAACGATGGTTACCGCTACATTCTATTCATAATAGACGTATTCTCTAGATATCTGTGGCTAGTTCCTCTGAAAAATAAATCACCTGAAACAGTTGCTAAAGCCACCAAAACGCTAATGTTAAAAGAAAACAGGGTTCCTGGCTATTTTTGTACGGATATGGGGAAGGAATTTATAGGCCGTGCTTTTCAGAACATGTTGACAGAGTTTAATATCAGCTATTACACAACCAATTCTATACATAAGGCTTCTTTAGCTGAAAGAGTTCAGCGCACCATAAAGGAACGCATGCACCGTTATTTTACACATAAAAACACATACAGATTTCTAGACATTCTGGAATCATTGGCATCATCCTACAACCGCTCACACCATCGCACGATTGGGACAACACCTAACGAAGTTTTAGAAAGAGGTACGCTCCCGAGAAGAGATGGATCACCACCACCACCACACTCGGCCGCTTCAAAATCAATGATTATGTAAGGCTGTCGCGTTCGGGGAATAAATTCGCAAAGGGTTTTGAGCAAGGATGGACACGCGAGATTTTTAAAGTTAGGGCTATGAGACCTAAAGGTGAGATAATGATGTATTACATTGAAGATTTGAATGGGGAAGAAATCTCAGGAGGCTTTTACCGCGAGGAATTGCAGAAAGTTGCGTTTAATTTAGGAAAAAATGTGTTTAAAATTGAGAAAATTTTAGGAAGCAAAGGTTCAGGAAAGAGAAAAATGTACCTGGTGAAATGGCTAGGGTACCCAGAAAGCTTCAACACCTATATAAAAGCTGATGCAATAATGAGCTTAAATAGTATGCAACATGGCTCCTAACCATTTCTACGTCACACTCCCGTCCTCCTCGTCCCTGTCTGTACACCCTAACAACACACTAGCCAACTTTGTAACAGAACTCCACGCACATTGAATTGGGTCGTGATTCGTATGAGGTGGGGATATGCGAAATTCAGCTGGACACCATCTTTTTAAATATTGAACATAAAGAACCGTTTTTACGATTCTTAGAGACATTGACGAGTGTGAAAAAGCTGGGGTAGCTATGGATGAAACTATGCGTATCGCTCGGACTAAGGTTGCACGGTATTACAGTACAGAAGTAAGACTAGGACCGGGTCAATATGGTTCGGCCGAGGATGTTGTGAGAGGCTTAAACGTAAGTTTAAGAAACTCAAACCTTACGAATGATTTAGTATACGAAATCGTAAACAACCCTGCACATACACTAATCCTAAAATCAAAGACTAACAGACGTATTAAAGACCATAGAAAGTTCCAAATTCTAACCAATGGCCGATATAGCGCAGCCTTCCAAAGAGACACATTTCACGAGACACAGCATGACTTGTCCAGATTAATGTATCAATTGAAGATGGAGAAATTGGCTGAAAGGTCCCCAGACATGTGCTATATTTACAGTAATATAGTGGAGCACCAGTTTGTTGGGGATACCCAGGCACGCCTGCTGCGCATTGCTCACATCCCCAACCATAGAGGAAGGAGTTTGAGTATTACATATGACAGACCCCATTATGTGAATGTCGCAACTAATTTAATAACCAATATCTCAATATATATAAGAACGATTGAGGGTGAAAACTTCCCATTCGGTAACGGGAGCTTAACAGTGAAGCTACACTTTCGACGCACTGAGTTATAATGGATAGAAAGCCTTTCACCGTCTATCGAGGGGTGAGATACCAGCGCGGTAGTGGACTTGGATCCATTTTTTCATCCATACTACGTACGGCTGTTCCTTTGCTGAAGAGGGGTGCCAGATACCTTGGAAGGAAAGCGCTACAATCAGGCCTTAACACTGCAGAAGACATATTGGCCGGGGCTAAACCTAAAGAAGCTCTAAAAAAACATTTAAAGCGTACACGGGACGAAATCATCAAAGATGCAAAGAGAAAAATGCGTGGTGGCGGGAAGAAGAAGAAGAGGGCTCCCGGAAGAAGAAGGGGTCACGTGGTATTAAACGTAAAAGGCTATCAAAAAAGAAGTGCTGTAAGCGAATGAAACCTATGGTTGACCACTTTTTTGACTGATATAAGCTAAGGACATTGATCTCATGAATCATAGTTTGTTTACCACTTGTCGAGAGAGGAGTCACTATTTCGCCATGGCACGCTTCATCCACCCATGTAGTTCACAATGCTGTAAATCGGAGCTGTCCCTTTTTGAGCTGCCTCCAACCCAAGTTTCTATTGAGCACAGTGACTTTATTACAATTAACCCTTTAAACACAATTAGTTCCCCGAGTGCACCTATAGAATTCGTGATACCCAGCTCAGGCCCTTACTTTTTTGATCCAAGCTGTGTGCACATGTACGCTAAGCTACGTATAGCCCATTCTGATGGAACGGTCTGCGATGACAAATATGCTGTATACCCTGAAACAAACTTTCTGCACTCCATATTCAACCAGTGTGACGTATATTTAAATCAGACCAACATATCGGCAGGCACGGGGTACTATCATCTACGAGCCTATCTGGAAAATGTCCTCAACTTTTCCAAAGAAGCGAAGGCTACCTTTTTAAGTGCCGAGGGATATTATCAAACTAAAGATGAAAATAGTATAAAGGACAAATTTAAAAATTCTAAAAAGAAAATATACGAGTGTTTTGGACGGTTGCACACAGATTTCACTTTCCAGGAGAAGTTGCTTGTCAACGGGGTGGATATGAAAATAAAGCTCACCCGCACGAGTCCTGAGATCTGCTTAAATCTGGATGCTGATCAAGAAGAGGGTGCAAAGCCCGTTGTGGTTCACATTATGGACACATACCTCCGCGTACGGCGAGTGAAATTAAGTTCACCAAAACAACTAGAAATTGAGAAAAATTTACTAAACGCTACAGTGAAATATCCTATTAACAGAGTGCAAATCAAACTATATACGGTTCCTGCAGGGTTGGCATCGAAGCAGATAGAAAACATTGCCCTGGGAAATCTTCCTAAAAGGATATTAATCGGCATGCAGGACCATGCTTCGGTGAATGGAAAATATAAAAAGAGTGCCTTTAAATTCGAGAATTTCGGACTTAAAAATATAACTCTATACGTTAATGGCACTGCTTTGGGTGGAACAATGGGTACGGACTATTCATCAGACGCTGTGTTACCTCTTTGTGCCAGAGCCTATAGTAATCTGACCCATATTGCAGGTGATTGTGATGAGCTTGGTAATGGGGTAACGCAGGAAGAATTCATTGATCAATTTAACCTTTATCCGTTTGACATTACACCTGACTTATCTGCTAGCGTAAATACCCATTTAACCCCACAAGAGCGGAAACATCTCAGTGCGGCTGGAATTCGCCAAGCCTATAGACGCTCCTATTAGTGTACTAGTATATCTCGAATCGCAAGCCCTAATAGAAGTAGATAGATTTAGGAGCGTTATCACTGACTTTTAAAATGGATGCTAATACACTTCAGAAAGTAATGGAACGAGTCACACGTTCCAAATTTATCGGCGTGTTTGCGAAGAATGAAACATTGAGTTTGCCAAGTACGCGAGAATGCGGTAGTCTTATTGTGAACACAGATGTCATCGGTAATGAAGGGATTCACTGGATCGCTGTCTATTTTAAAAATAGACAGCGCCTGTACTATTTTGATTCACTCGGTACTCAACCCTGGAGTGACCCTATTATTGTAAAATTTCTCGCTCAGTTACATATTCCCGAAGTTGTATGGAACCCATTTCGTATACAAGGATATTTTAGTAATGTTTGCGGAATGTACTGCGTCTCATTTCTCACGCATATGTCATGTGATAAAGAATTTATAAATTTTTTAAATTTATTTGACCCGTGTCACACTCGCCGAAACGATGAAATGGTATGCAGACAGATAAAAATCCGTTTTCCAATTGTACGTACTCGTTGTATAGTACAGGGTGGGCCGTAAGTTTCCATACATAGGAAAAATAAACATTTTTTTATGGACAACCATTTTTATTTATATAATATGCTCTACATGGTTGCCATTGTTTTGAAAACACATTTCAATACGTGTTCCCCACTGTTGATGAACACGCATTAGCACAGTTGACGTTATGCTTGTAATGGCGTTGGTGATACGTTCCTTTAGATGATTTATGTCTCGTATCTTTTCCTGATACACCATGGCCTTCAAGTGCCCCCAAAGATAGAAATCAAGGTGGGTGAGATCTGGGGATCTGGGAGGCCACTCCACAGGACCACGCCGACCAATCCAAGCATCCGGAAACTGCTGATCCAAATACCGACGCACGTGAAGACCATAATGAGGTGGAGCTCCATCTTGCTGGAAGTAAACTGGGAAGTTACCTTCCTCGTTTAGCAGGGATGGGAAAATCTCTTCTTGCAACATGTTAAGATACCTTTCGGCATTAAGATTTCCACTGACAAAAATTGGTCCAATAATTCTGTCACCCCATATCCCGGCCCACACCATCACTTTACCGGCATCTTGCATCTTCGTCGGACTCAGCCAGTTAGGGTTAGCATTACTCCAATAACGTATGTTTTGCCGATTAACCTCTCCATTGACGTAAAAATTTGCTTCATCAGTAAACAAGATCTTACGTCAAACGCATATTCTTAGGGTATCTGACACATAAAAACAAACGTTTAATTTTTCCTATGTATGGAAACTTACGGCCCACCCTGTATAATGTTTTTGTTCGTATATTTGTAACGGTATATTCTGTAGTTGGTTATTGTACTGATTTCTTTCATTTAATAAATTTATGAAAATATATTGTCTTCTTACCCCAAAAAGATCGAAAAACACTTACATTATTTCGGTGTGACATTGCTGACTGATCAGTATATCCTCCGTATTCATGACACGAGATTCTTCAAAAGATTGTATAACACGTGTCAAATCCTCATCGGACCTTAAAGGAATAATGTTCATTCTTTTAAAACATATACAGAGTATACAGGCAGATCCCCATTATGTGAAGATATCTTTGGTTCATTTAAGAGGAATAATATTGATTGGCATAAAAAATTTCGATTTTAGCATAATGGCGATAAGAGGTAAATCCAAATAACATTGATTGCCATAAAAAATTTCGATTTTAGCATAATGGCGATAAGAGGTAAAACCAAATAACATTGCCATAAAAAATTTCGATTTTTGGTGAGTATCTAAATGAAGTATTTGAAGAGATACTACAACCCTCCATATATATATATATAATCGAATTAGAGACACTTACATTTTTATGGTAGTCCCTTGCGTCGGATTGTAAGGAGCGTCACTGCAAATATCTTCAACGGTTTGCGTTGGAAATAATTCATCACGGTCAATCGCGTTAAAAAGATTAATTGCAGTTAATGCTGCAGTGTCACTTTCTTCATACAATTCCGGGGAGACGTACAGGTCCATGGTGGAGGATGTGTGACATTGCTGACTGATCAGTATATCCTCCGTATTCATGACACGAGATTCTTCAAAAGATTGTATAACACGTGTCAAATCCTCATCGGACCTTAAAGGAATAATGTTCATTCTTTTAAAACATATACAGAGTATTCAGACAGATTCCCATTATGTGAAGATATCTTTGGTTCATTTAAGAGGAATAACATTGATTACCATAAAAAATTTCGATTTTAGCATAATGGGGATAAGAGGTAAAACCAAATAACATTGATTGCCATAAAAAAATTTCGATTTTTGGCGAGTATCTAAATGAAGTATTTGACGAGATACTACAACCCTCCATATATATTATATATATATATATATATATATATATATATATATATATAAATCGAATTATAGTCACTTACATTTCTATGGTAGTCCCTTGCGTCGGATTGTAAGGAGGTCACTGCAAATATCTTCAACGGTTTGCGTTAGAAATAATTTATCACGGTCAATCGCGTTAAAAAGATTAATTGCCGTTAATGCTGCAGTGTCACTTTCTTCATACAAATCCGGGGAGACGTACAGGTCCATGGTGGAGGGAATGATTATTCACTGACGCGAAAATAGCTACTGTTACTCCCAACTGAAAAATATCCCCTTTTATATGCACAATCGCCAAGCTCCGCCCCAAAAGACCAGATGTTCGTAGTGATTGGCTGCCGATGTAGCTGGGTGGAGCTATGTGTACCAATCCGCTATAACGTGGCAGGACGACTAATGACATCTTTATATTTTCTCAAAGAAATATATCCTAATTGTATTTTTAAAAAAGCATTCGGTTTCCACATTAAACTGTGGGTCTGAGGTAGAGTGAAAACTTTACCAGTTGTTACAATTCGAGCTAGTTGTTATTATTACTAAAGAGAAAATCATGCATGCTTTTCGGTCATACTACTGTCTCGGATCAAATGATCCTGTTATTTTAAATCCGGTTCAATAATCCTGTTATGTTGAAATGTGGAAGAGTAAGCAACGACTCCCTGACGAGATGTATTTCGATCCACAGAACAGCTGTTCACTGAAGGCTGCATGTTCCACATTTTATAATAAAGAAATTATAAATATATCCTAATTATATTTTTAAAAGAGCATTCGGTTTCCGCTCGGTCATACTACTGCCTCGGATCAAATGATCCTGTTATTTTAAATCCGGTTCAATAATCCTGTTATGTTGAAATGTGGAAGAGTAAGCAACGACTCCCTGACGAGATGTATTTCGATCCACAGAACAGCTGTTCACTGAAGGCTGCATGTTCCACATTTTATAATAAAGAAATTGTAAATATATCCTAATTATATTTGTAAAAGAGCATTCGGTTTCCACGTTAAACTGTGGGTCTAAGGTGGAGTGAAAACCTGAACCGTTGTCACTCTTCGAGCTAGTTGTTATTATTATTATTAAAGAGAAAATCACGCATGCTTTTCGGTCATACTACTGTCTCGGATCAAATTAACCTGTTATTTTAAATCCGGTTCAATAATCCTGTTATGTTGAAATGTGGAAGAGTAAGCAACGACCCTCCATATATATATATAAAATCGAATTATAGACACTTGCAGAAATCCTTTCCTCGTGAAAGGAAAAAAATGCTTAATGCTTAACTTCTTATATTGAATAAATAACCACTCGTGAAAGTTCCTCTAATTATATTTTTAAAAGAGCGTTCGGTTTCCACATTAAACTGTGGGTCTAAGTTACGCGTAAATATAAAATATTTTCATTGTAGAAATAATAATAATGATGATAAGAAGAAACGGAGTGGGCGGTGTTTTTTGCTCGAATAGTTTGAAGAAGGATTAACCCTCGTCCAAAAAGGTCTCTAGGGAGACGATTCGAATTGACCTAGTTTCTGCCTTTCCTCGTGTGCGTGTGTGTGTGTGCACGAGTTGTTTATTCGTTTATATATATATATATATATATATATATATATATATATATATATATATCCACACATGGGTTTGGGGAATGACAATCGTGTGTTTTGATTTTTTCCGTAAATTTTCTTTTCATTTGGAGTGAAGGGAGACTTATCAAGAGCGGACTGGAAGGAAGGTCTCTCAACCAGCAGGTGTTCTTCGAAAATATAAAGATGTCATTAGTCGTCCGACCCCGTTATAGCGGATTGTGTTTTGGCTAATTTCAACTTTAAATGAATCTTCCAATTGATTAACTATATAAATATATTGTGGTATTTTATATGGTTGAATCTTCCAATTGATTAACTATATAAATATATTGTGGTATTTTATATGGTTTGTGAGCACGAGTGATTCATTAGTTTATTATATATACAAGTACAGATGGGTGGGGGGATTTGGGGGAATGAGGAGCGTGTGTTTCGAATTGTTTCGTAAATTTTCATTTCGTTTCGTTATTCGTGACTTAAATATTTATAATAAAAATTAAGTGTGTAAAAATTATTTATTTAATAACAGAATTTAATTGGATTCATCGATTAACTACCGTCATATAAATATATATTGTGGTACACTATTTAAATGGATGATTAATATATGTTTTTTGCTATCTGGAATACATGGCGCTATCTGGCAACTCAGCAACTGAATACATGGCGCTATCTGGCAACATGGCTGATTAGAGGTTTATAAAAGACCGAGAAGCTGATGGAATCATTCACGCTCGGCTCCCAGCCGAGCAAGGACCTCTGGTCCTTCTCTTTCTGGCCCTTTGGGAAAACCCCTTAGAGGCCTCTTAGGTTAGGTAAACGAAAATAGCTTGGGGGAGAACTCCGCCTGCAAGTTGCATGCCTTGCAATCAAAGGGAACTACTCTCTCTCTCTCTCTCTCTCCTTCAGGTGTACCCCTCCCCCCCTTGGCTCAGCCAACTGACTGATTCAGCCAACTGGCTGATTAGGAGCCTATAAGACAACGCCTACTCGGCTGAAGTCTTAATATGCACTTGGCTCCTGCCAGGTGAACACCTCTCCTCCTTTCTCTCCTTTCTGGCCCTTTGGGGGGAATAGCTTGGGGGAGAACTCCGCCTCCAAGTTGCATGCCCCTTGCAACCCCGGTTGGCAACAAAGGGCCCTTTGGGGGTATTTTTTATTTTTTTTGCAACCCCCCCGTTTGCAACACCCCACCCCCCTTTGCAACATTACGTAATCACTTGCAACATTCCTGCACTCTAACCTTTTGCGGCTATACTACTTACCAGTAGCCTCCCCTGGAGGCTAACTAACTTCTAAACCTCTTCTAACTTCTAAACGGCCCTGCTTACAACTTACAAAATAAAAGTTATAAAGGAACAACATTTTATTGGTGATCACTTACTGTAAAAGTAGAATTTTTTAATAAAAAATAAAAAATTCTTTTGTAATAAGTGAAGAGATTACCATCAAGAAACTAGATAAATAAAAAATAAGCGAGTCTCCTGGCCCTGATGCTATACACCCCCGAGTACTGAAGGAATTAGCCATAACTATCTGTAACACAACATTCAGAACAGGCAACCATAAGTAACCACAGTTAAGTAAGATGAATGGATGGCGGACGAGGACAATCTACATATTTGCCTTCATTAGGACTAGGCTCTCGAATAGTGTGTCAGACAATGTGTAGATGTTGTCAGGTTTAAATAATATAATTTCCGTTTTTAGCCTGTAATTTCCTTATACATCTGCATTTAATACAATATGTGTAAATATAAATACAATAGTAGTAAGCTAATTTGCCATCTAGGAAGTACGTACAATATTGAGTGTTGTGGCGTCTGATGAGAATTATTTGTTATCGCCCACGACGTGGTTCCACGTTCTCTTTTTAAAAAATGTAATTGAAAATGTTTTTGAAATATATGTATTTATAAATACCACTTACTTTTGAAATGTATCTACAGTAAATATGTGTTTAAATACTTGAAAAAAATGTATTTATAAATACTGTATTTATAAATAGTCTTTAAATGCAAAATATATTTAAATATGTATTTGAGTAATGTCAAATACATTACTGCCCATCTCTGACAACACAAAACTGAAAACATGAATATAGTCATTGGTCGTGGCAAATATTCAAGGGCTCAAACCCGAACGACTCGTAAAACATAGTTTCATACCTGAAAGGACTAAAGGATGAAATAAAAGCTGATATCGCGTGCCTCACAGAAACACATCTTAAAGACTACCAAAGAGAGTGTGAAAACTGTGTACTGCATAGATAAAAAAGAGATACAATTCAATGGCATAATACACTACGAGTCGACAGAACAGAGACGAAAAGGTGGTTGTGCTATATACATACGTGAGAGTTATATAGCAGAAACCCTAGTTTGGAAATCATACAACTACGTAAAACTTTCAGCAATAAAAATTGAAAAACTAACGTGATATTAAGTCATTTACAGACCTCCAAACACTCCAACTGCAAAATTATCTGATGTCATTGTTGATATCAGACTCTTACTAAAATCCTTAAACTTCCCAACTCTGATTATAATAATATGCGAAAACTAATTTCCCCTTTATAAAGTACAAAAAGGTAGGAAGAAATATTTATATATATATATATATATATATATATATATATATATATATATATATATATATATATATAGGGTGAGTCAAAAGCCTGGAAACATAGGAACTATGCTTTTCACTATGCTTTTCAATGCAAATATATATGTACGAGGGTACTTCAATAAGTATCCGCACTTTTTATTTTAGTGATAATATAGTATATATAATATATACTCGTATTAACGAGCCAAACTGAGATCTATAGGCTTATTTAGGCTAGCAACAGTATAGGCTTAGTTAGGCTAGCAACATTATAGGCTTATTTAGGCTACTCGTAGCTGTCACATATCGTACGAGTAGTGAGCATGGCTGCGCCGCTTTCAATTTGTACTCAGGAAGAACAGAGATCCGTGGTTCGTTTTTTGTGGGCAGAAGGTGTGAAAGTTGCTGAAATTCACACGCGTTTATGTGCTCAGTATGGGAATAATGCGTTACCACGGCGAAGTGTGTACGAGTGGATTCAAATGTTCAAGGAAGGTCGGACATGTGTGACAGATGCTCAGCGCTCAGGACGACCGTCAACATCAACCAGTGGTGACAAGCAGGAAAAAGCCAGAGCCATGATTTTCGATGATAGAAGATTAACAATAAAAGAAATTGCAGCTTCATTAGACATCAGTCAAGGGTCAGCCTATTCGATAGTTCATAACATTCTTGGCTTTCACAAGGTTTGTGTAGGATGGGTGCCCAAACAGTTGACAAAAGCACAAGCGTAATCGTATGGACGTCTGCTCTCGTCTTTTGGCGCGGTATCATAATGAAGGTGAAAACTTTTTGGAGCGCATTATCACTGGAGATGAAACCTGGATCCATCACTATATCTAGAAAGCAAACGACAGAGCATGCAACGGAAGCACCCAACATCTCCCGTTGGAAGGAAGTTCAAAGTGCAGCCGTCAGCAGGTAAAGTTATGCTAACACTGTTTTGGGATACACGACGTCCTATCCTTGAACATTATCTAGAGCGTAGAACTGCAGTAACAAGTGCATCGTATTCTGACATGCTTCGGAATGAGTTAAAGCAAGCAATTCGCACAAAACGGAGAAGGAGATTGTCGGAAGGTGTTATTCTGTTACACGACAATGCGCACCCTCATACCGCTGCACAGACTAGAAAATGCCTTCAAGAACTTAAATTTGAAGTTCTCGACCATCCAGCCTACACTCCAGACCTGGCACCTTCGGATTTTTACCTGTTTGGACCACTAAAAGACGCTTTGAGAGGTCAGCGATTCCAAGGCGATGATGACCTGAAGGAGGCGGTGCATGACTGGTTACACACACAGCCAAAAACATTCTTTTGTGATGGCATTAGGAAGCTTGTAGATTGCTGGACTAAGTGTATTGAGAAACAAACATGGAGACTATATATATATATATATATATATATATAATATAATATATATATATATATATATATATATATATATACAGGAAAAAGGGGCGAAGACCGATCGAAGAAGAAAGCCAAAATCGAGATCCAGGGTTTTCGAGAAGGCTGGACACACTGCGTTTGAAAGATTGGAGGTCATACGCAGTGGGAAAGATAGATTGAGGAAGATTGTTTCAGAGTTGACAGGTTGAGCAGATGAAAGATTGAAAATACAGATTAACCCTTGCGTTAGATAGTTGAACAGAGAAGGAATGATAAGATGTCGAAAATCTGGTGCTGCGTGTCTCCTTAAAGGAGGAGGCATGCAGTTAGAGGGTTCAAAAGAGCAGTGACCGTTATAATAGCGATAGTAAAGAGAAAGTGAGGCCATATTGCGGCGAAGAGAGAGGGATTGAAGACAGTGAGTAAGAGGCGGGGAATTGATAAGACGAAAAGCCTTCGATTCTACCCAGTCAAGTACCGCTGTGTGGGTTGAGCCATCCCATACATGTGAAACATACTTCATACAGGGGCGGACAAGACCCCTGTCCAGAGCTAGCAACTGAGCGGGGGCGAAGAAACTGCGGAGGCGGTACAGCACACCTAACCTCTAGAAGCTGTTTTGGAAAGAGAATATGTGATCTTTCCAGGAAAAGGTCACGAGAAAAGTAAACCCTAAGAATGTCAAGAAAAGAGGAAAGATTGAATTGTGTATTGTTGAAAGTAAGGGGATAGTCGTGTGGAGGATTGTGACGAGTAGACAGATGGAGAAAGTGAGTATGTGAGGCATTGAAAGCCACAAGGTTTTCTCTGCCCCAAATCAGATATAGCAGAAAGATCTGAGGTCAGGTGCTCCATAGCCGTCCTACGCGAATTATGGAGTGACTGTTGAGAGGGACGCTTTGGGAAGAGGATGGAGATGTGAAGAGTGGAATCATCACATAGGACAGGAACTGCGAATTCAAATATCATTAATAAATAAAAGGAAAAGAGTGGACAGAACCCTGAGAAACACCACTGTTAATAGCTTTAGGAGAAGAGCAGTGGCCATCTACAACCGCAGCTATAAATCGGCCAGAAAGGAAATTAGAGATGAAGGCACAGATAGAAGGATACAAACCGAAGGAGGGCAGTTTGGAAATTAAAGATTTGTGCCAGACTCTATCAAAAGTTTTTGATATGTCTAGCGCAATAATAAAAGTTTCACCAAAATCCAGAACGGAAGATTGCCAAGAGTCAGAGAGATATGCAAGAAGATCGCCAGTCGAGCGTCCGTTATGGAACCCATACTGACGATCTGAAAGAAGATTGTGGGAAGAAAGGTGTTTAAGAATCTTCCTATTAAGGATAGCTTCACAAACTTTAGAAAGGTTAGAAATCAAAGCAATTGGACGATAGTTGGAGGGTTGAGAGCAGTCATCCTTCTTTGGGACATTCTGAATAAAAGTGAACTTCCAGCAGGAAGGAAAAGTACCAGATGAGAGACAAAGATGAAAGAGTTTGCCTAGACAGGGTGTCAGCACAGAAGCATAGTTCTTAAGAACAACAGAAGAAACATCATCAGGACCGTACGCCTTCCTAGAGTTGAGCCCAGATAGGGCAGAAAGAACATCTTTAGAAGAGATCCTAATTTCAGACACAATAAAGTTAGAGGAGGGGGGGAGATGGAGGAACAACACCGGAATCGTCCAGGGTTGAAATGTAAGCGAAAGTTTGAGCAAAGAGTTCAGCTTTGTCAGGAAAAGAGACGGCAACTGAGCCGTCGGAATGGAAAAGAGGAG